>JABASD010000179.1:0-108530 GCA_019776165.1 Pogonognathellus flavescens
ATTTAATTTTTGCAGTTATACCAGTAAATGAACAAAATAGCAAAGAAAATAGTTTAAAATGTTTTGAGATGCACAAATATAAGGTTAGTGTATGTTTGAAGAAGCGTTGAATAAAAACAACAAATTACTTCTATTACCATTACCACCAAGTTTATGTGCTTTATACTGCATAGCATGAGTACTGCACTAGCATTGTCATTCACGACACATTGTGTTTGTATGGTACATTTGTAGAAGTTCTTCAAGGAAAGGAAATTCATGCACCCTGGATGGTTAGTTGGTTTATTTCTTACCTGGGTTAGGTACAAAGGATTATAAAGGTTCACCATCCATTATAATCCGTCTACCTGTACCCAAATGACTTAACTACTTAAATACTTAATTTTACAATTCTCCCTGCCCGTTACTTACATCAAGGGAGTCAGCTTGGGAATTATGTGACACAAATACGTATACTTACCACTACATAGCTTAATCACGTGAATGTTAGAGCTGCCTTGATGTTTTTGTAAGGCATTACTTAAACTTTAATTTCGAAAAGGTGCATTTAATCATCACAAAGATGTTATTACACACAAATAAACATCATTTACTAAAAATATTGTACGTACAATTTTAATATAATTCATAAAATCTACAGATTTTTCCGCAAAACGTTATTCGCGATACAAATAAAAGATGTGTTATTATACTGATAATAATTTTCGCCATGGGCTATGTAATAACAAAAAATCCCATTATAAAGTCTAAAAGACACGATTAAAATTACTTTTCAATTTTTGATTAAAACAGTGTTTAGAATGAATCGGGTGTGCAAAATCTGCTATGTGAATGAAATTACCCGTTTTAAACATTGCAATTTATATTTTAGCAGTACTTACTGTAATTATGTTTTTACTTCATTTTGAGTAGTACATAGTATATAGTTAGTCGTAGTCATATACTAAAAGAACATGGCACGAGATTCATAACGATAGTTGAGATTTGGCTGAATGAGTACATGATGACTGTACTTACTCTTTCACTTTACAGGTAACAATAACTAATGCTGTGCTAATGCTGAAAACAAACATTTCTCATTGGTGACTTGACTGTCTATGAGTGAGGTAGTACAAACAGACGGAGTGAGAGATGATGATGATGATGAGTAGGTAAAAGCAAACACAATTGTGGCTGTGTACGTATGATATAATATGGAAACGGTTAGGCACGCGTTATAGCTGAGCATTATATTATAAAGCATATCCTCAACTCATCTTTAACAATAGGCTCTCATAATGTGTTTACTTACCTATTGAGTGATTTGATGCGCTCGCTCCTCATAATCACGACCACAGATGAATACAACAGAAAAACTTACTGGGAAACTTTATCCTTGTCTAACTATTCCTTTTTACTGTGCAGTAATAAGCACAATAGAAGATTAGATAGTATTCTATCCCAGACAAACACACATACCTACTTATACGACTACGCTATATGTACACAATGAATTGTATAAACAGCATTATTATGTACTTCTATACGTTAATGCCCCTGCAGAGAGAAACATTTTCATTTCTTTGTTTTCTCCTTATCTTGTTAAGTGTGTGCTTGGACTTGTGGTTTGGTTTGTAGTGTGTTGGTGATTATCTTCTCTATTAATATTTATTTTATTGGCTTGTGTGCATGCGGATGGACTAAACAAATACACAATACATCTTTATTTTCGACACTTGCGTTTTCTACAATTGACTTTTTCCATTTTTTACCAAACACCTTTATCTACAGCCATTTCGTGTCATTCCCATTGCTTTGTGTATTGTTTTGTTTTAATTTCTGTGTAATTATATTACACCTACGAAGGTATTCATTTTCCTCCTTTTCTTTACACCACACCACGCCACAAGACAACACAGCAAGAAGTAAATGCCTATAATATTACTTATATTGCTTTCCACAACTACAAAGAGATGTGTTAAAAGTATTGCCATTGTATTTACCACAGGATCATAATATAATATTGCTATATTACTTACTTCTCCATGGTATATGCAAACAAACACCAACCATTATTATTGAGTTGCAAAAAACCGAGCACCAAACAGAACTGTATACGATCATCATGAACATTTAATTCCACAATTGTATAAATTATTGCCCAATCTTGCCCCATAACTTTTGTACGTGGAAGAAGAAGACGGAGAAGAAGCCTGGATGCAAAAGAGTACAAGATGGGATGAATTAGTGTATGAATTACATCTTCTAAAAAGTTGTAATATTAAGACAAGCTGAGAAGAGAGAAGTTAATGCTAGTGGTTTGCTAAGGACTGGTGTGTGTGTTTTTTTCCGAAGCAGGCGTAATTATCCCTCCGGTTTAGTGTAGGAAGATAATAAAATATGTTTTATTGGAGTTTAGCTAGTTACCTATAATGTATTATACATATTATGACTTAGCATGCCATGAGCTAAAGTGAAGATCAGTCAAAGAGCATTCTAATCATCACATAAAAGATAGCCAAGTCCACTCACCTACCTACTTAATGTGTACACGTAATAGAATGCACAAGAATTATTATACAGACGCATATTTATTATATTTGTAATAGCAAGCGTGTTGTTGCCATACATAATTCTCAAACCCAGCAGAGCTCTGTGTTGTAAGTCTTATAAAATATTCACGCTCATATTATACGTTGATTGAGGTACTTGGTAGTGGTAGACATACAAATAATTATCCTATCTGTCTGTAATATTTTCTGCAAGTCCTAGTGTATTTTATTATATGATTTACAATTTCATACGCATACACTCTTTAGTATAATGTGTGTCTATGTCTCTGACTGCTACACATCTTTCTTGCTCCTACAGCTAATCCTGACTCTTATAAACTTAACGTTCCCGTCTCATTGTTATTTAACTGTCAATCAAATTCATTGCAGAAGAAGAAGAAGAGAAATAAATGCCTCGCAAGGGCTTGGTTCTCTCCACAGTCGTATTTACTATTTGCACCTTGCTTTCTGGATTCTATACACAATATTGTATATAACCACAATAAATACAACTTATTTGCATCATCTCCTTCTGTACATATACCCAATTCAGTCTATTCTACCAAGTGAGTGGTAGTAGTGGTAATAGGAACATTATTACATTATTACTATAGATGTTATAATAATAATAAAATCTCAACCACTACCACCGGAGAGACAGAGAGAGGTAGAATTATACGAGTATTACAATACATTATACATAACAAGGTTGAATTAATGAAATAGATTGGATCATCACACCACCAGTGGCACTGATATGATGTAATATTTTATATTAGCCCTTAGAACGATTTTTCTTCTCTAATAAAATGTACAGCTAATGAATACTGCTGGGAAATGAAGAGGTACATACAGACGTGTAGTGTTTTAATACGAATACAAACACCTGCCTCACGCTATGATTCTTTTCTTCTGTCCCTATTAAATCCACAGATTATTTTACACACAGATTATAAATGGACGTCAATGAATGAATTGTGGATTGTGAAAATCATCTCTAAACTAAAGTACCTACGTAATATTATTACTACTACACTGGCAGTTTAAAAAATTGAAATCTGAAAGAAAAATAGATGCAAGATGAGGAGTATATAGAAATGAACAAGGAAAGTTATATGCTATTTAGATGGTAGAGGCTTTCTTTGGCTTGGGATTGTTATTGCTTAGCCATCTAGTTATATTATGATTATTATTCTGACCAAGCCGTCAAGCCAAAACAAGTCAAAATGCTACCTCTCTACCTCAAGTAAGGTTAAGGGTCTTTTTGTACTAGACTTGTGGGTATATATGTAAGTTGAGGATACTTGAGACGTAATGCCTGCATTAGACTTCTTCTCACTCAGTCAGCTACTTTAAGAGAAAAATTATGAGGTAATACTGTGAATGAGTGTTTAGATAGGTACTTGACTTTATAGGGTAGAATGTGCGAGCCCTTTATCACTATATTGAAGTAGTGTGTGTGTAGTTTCACCGTTCCATAATATGATAGGACAAAATAGGGAGGACGGACGAGACGAGCTCATTCCTCTGTAACTAGAAGCGTTTAGCGTTTCTTTTCTCCTCTCTCTCTCTCTCTCTCTCTCTCTCTCTCTCTCTCTCTTGGAATATCATCTCCATCCCATTTTTCAATCAAGTTCCCCTGTCAAATTAAATTCTTATCGCTTTAAGGGAGACACGCTGCTCGGACGATGGAGGAGCTTCCCTTGGAAATTAAATTTCCTTCTTCAAACTAATATGAGCACATGTGAAACAAACTCTAAACTAACATACATACATAAAATAACAAGTAGACCTACACTTGGTATACAAACACATCAGAAGAACACATAAATAGCTATGTGGCCCTTCACTCCTCATATCTACTTGACTTTTGTGTGTGTGTTTGTGTCTGTGTGTACCTTGAGAAAGGAGAGAGAGGTGAGGAAAGGGCTTCCTTCCTTCTTCTTCTTCTTTAACCTTAGCCTTTCATCCCTCCCATCCTTTATGTGCACTTCGTGGCTTAACTCGTCTCATCTCTCAAGCATTCTTAACAATCAGTTACGTCTAACTTCATTTTAACCATTCTTCTCATATTATACATATAATGCACATAATAACCAAGTAGGTAACTTTGTAAATAAGCTAATTCCTCAGCCGACGACTTTTTGAATTGAAATGGGGAATGGATACGTTTAGCTTACACTTTCTTACTCGTTTTGGATTGTGAGATGAGATGAATGGATAGCATCATTATATTAGAGGCATTTTGGTACCTTTATTTCCTACAGAGTGTAGTCTATTGTAAAGCTATTTGGTAATAATGTGTATATGGGCATAATACACAGAGAATGCTGGATTTACCACTACCATCCGAGAGTGTGTGTGCCTTTAGACGTGATCTCAATCTTGATCTAGATCTACTCTCATATATTTCCTTCCTTGTATGTTCCAATTAATGTCGTTCTTTTGAAAAATTTCCACCTGTCATAAATGTGGGCGATTTGACATTTTTGAGTGCTAAATAGATCAGAGCTTTGTTCGTCTCATCATAATAATAATATATAATAATATTATTATAATATACTTTACCTATACCTATATAGAGTCTCAGAGAAATCAAGAGCATTTTTACCATGTACATATTTCTATCATTATTATTTCTTTGTAGAAAAGAGAATTGAACAACATTATATAGTAATGGAACGGTTAATTGGTACATGATCTGGTACATTAGAGTACCATATAACACCAATGCGCAATCGGAGCCCAAAAATGCACCGAGAGTCAGAATTGGAGAAATATAAACTGTGGAGAGGATTGTTCGGAAAAGTTTTCGTGTAAGTATATATTTATTGTTAATATTATTCATTGGAATGATCGTTGGTTTTTGTTTGATCCCTCCTGGCTATCGAATCCTATCACAATTCAATAAGTTATGAGCAAATATTTTCTCTAAACCAATACCATACATAGAGATATACGATACAACAATTACGCTGGACGCTCTTTCCTTCTAATACATCTGCCTTGTACAATTTCACATCACATCACACCATTCAATTGGCTGCACTCCCAGAAAGCTATCACATCACATTTCAAATCCAACCATCTGACACTTGCCGTACTTTATACTTACTTATTTACTCTTATAAAATATACTAGCTCTGGCTGGACCAACCTTAGATTCATCCGATCCTTTATTCCTTCCCTGTACCTTCCACTACCACTTCTATCATCATTGCATTGATTTAAACATTTCTTTCTCTGATCATGTTTTTTTCGATTTCCTTTGAAATCTTGTGCATGAGAGATTCCCAACACACACTTACATATTGGATTGGCCTGAGCTGATCATCAATAAAGAATACAATATACAGTTTTTACACCTCACTAGTACACACATTTACATAATGGGCTCTCTCCATGCGGCCAATAATCCAATCGAAACCAGGTGTAAAGTAAAGTGCATGCTCAGCTCATTGTCAGCACCTAATAATACTCCAATCCAATTCCAACAGCCAATCAATAAGGATGTTTATGCAAAATGAAAAAAACTATTGCTTATGCTTAACTTGACATGGCATGCTAGTCGTTTAGAACTCACTCTTTCCTTTGTGTGCATAAAATATGCCTTTTTCTGTCTATTACGTGCTCATGCTCTTCAACATCACCAATCCTAACCAATTCAGCCTTCCATCCGTTTTTTATTATTCACTTGCAACGGAATACGTATTAGCATACGCTATATGTACTAATGTGTGTACTACTCAGCTATAACACACTATGGCACTCACAGATTATTTTATTACCATATTCGCTTTGGTATATTATCCTAGTTAGCAGTAAGTGCACTACTTATATTCAGACAGGTCGGAATAATATTCATAATGTTGCAAATGGATAAAAAGGGCTGTGGTTCTTTTTAATTCACAGTTTACCGAAGAGGTGCAGCACACCTTGTATGAAATTATGTAAAAGGCTACTCTCAATCAAAATGAAACCAACCATTCATTCACCATCAGATGCAATACAATGATATTGTATATATGTAGTATGTGTGTGTGTTTTTTGTACTGAGGAAGTGACACAAAGAAGTAAAAGAAAGTTGCGTGGCTTTTGGCATGGATGGTTAGTATTAATTTACGTAAAATGAGAATGAAGAGGGACAGCTATATCATGATTCGTTTATCTTTCTTATGGTCTATGTCCTAGTAATGTAATGTAAATGTGATAATAACGAGGCCTTCTTTCCCTTGATGAACGTATTATTATATACAACTTATACCATTTAGCATACTCTTATCCCACTTAATATTTACTATTAGACTCGCTTGACACGATAATATGATGATGACTCGGACTTTTTTATTAGTTGCGATTTTAATGATTTTGGTTTGACCAGCTTTGCCTTTAATTTGCTCCAAGCCATCACAGTCAGTCTGTATAACTTTTATTCTATAGAACCCTACCATTTATCATTACATTTCGTATTCATATTTTTTATTTTTTTATATGCGTGATGATTGCGAGATTAATAGTATAAACGTATAGACGAGTGTGTAGTGTGTGTTTGTGTATTGTGTGTGTGCAGGTGCTAACGACTGCCGCCATGTTGAAGGGCCCTTTTCAGCCAATGACGATATAAGTATTTATTTCCGTCTCTTGTGTCATGTCCCATCAATTTCATATATGATGATGTGTGCTCTTAGCCTTTTTGCATAATAGGAACGGTATACCTACTATGTCCTTAGGTACACAACACAAGGCAATTCAAAATTCCACATATCAAAACTGAAACTCAACCCTTAATAATGATATGAGGATAGTGATGACAATATGAAAGGCAGTGGGAAAAAATTAACGTGACTGAATGTGCATTTGCATTTCCATTACGCACATGAACAATGCTAATGTATGAGTTGTGTCGAACAGAATTTCTTGACTTGTTCGTTTATCGCCTGACATTACATGCAAACTAAAACAATAAGAATATAAGCTTGGGAGTTTGCCTTGGATATAAATATATGTAAGTATATTGAGTAGGTCCAGTGTTCTTGTATAGGATTAAGCATGTATTAACATTAACAGGTATATTAAACGTAGATGAAAGGTCCACAGTGTATTTTGTGTTGAGCGTGGATATTGTATTTACTAGTTAGTTAGTACTTGCATGTAAACATGCAATTTCATGCTCAATAAACACAGAAACATGGACAACGACTACTTCACTATTGTTAGAAGCAAAGCTGCGTTGCTGCTCGAGTCTCAAGTAGTAAATTGACCGGGAGTGGTAGCAGTCGTGAAAGAAGGAGTGAATAAAGACAACGGAGAACTACACCGTAGACCGTTCTGCTGCTCCTGTTCACTTAAATGTCAAACAGATAGAGAAAAGCGCATGGGTGCTACAATTATGTACTTCAATTGCATCATAACCAACTTGTGCACATTGCAACTGCCTCCTTTCCACTACAAATCCACACAACACACACAGCAAACCCAAATTACCCTAAAGGACATTGTGTAAGTACGCAACGGCTATATGTCCATGTACAATGTATATATTACATGAATACATACATGTATTTTTTCAAATATTTTTATTTTCGGGCCCTTTCTTTCTCATTGTGTAAAATGTATACTGCTGCTGCATAGTCGCAGTCATACGAGTGCGGTTTCAGTTTTCATTTTGCTTTGCCTCCATTTCGTTCCGCAATCGGTGGTCATTTAAATGCTTTATGAGGATCTACCAGGAGTTAAGCCATAAGTTAACAGTGGAAGGAGTCAAGCCTCAAATAACTCAATTCATGCAGAAATGTAAACGTGCATGTTCACAAGAGAAACTTACTCGACTGTCGAAAAGGAGTGCATTGAACATACTTAAGTGATATATTATTTTAAAGTATGTGTGTATTCCTTCTTACGTCATTTAACAACAAATGGTTACGTATTAGTAGCACCAGCTTAGCAAATTGAGTTTCTTGTTGTAACTTAACTGCGCTCATGGTGTAAAATGTATGTGCAATGGTATATAGGATTCATGGCAAGGCTTTGTTCGAAAATGATTATATAACCACTAAATCTACACTAATATAGTCGTTGTGTTAAGCCAGGGCTTACAGTCAGGATGAGTTGGTTGTTCATGCAGTCAGAGAGTAATAAGTAAAGAATAAAATAAAAGCGTCATAAAGCGAAGCAATATGTTCACAGTCATGTAAAGTCAATTGAGCATATCCGTAAATTTAAGTCGTAAGAATTACAAAATGATTATTGCTCTCTCTCTCTCTGTGTAGCAAATAACAAATAGACGACAGGGCAATGATAATATACTCCGAGTGTTTACTTGTTGTTACAACCTCTACAACTTTAATAAGTTCTCACTAACACCATACAGACTACCTACTTATATAGCTGCAGTTTTTTGCGTGTGTTCGTATAATAATTACGACAATACACAAACATGTGCTGCCAAGACATGGAAATACACATTGTGAGAAATATTTACTGTAGTATTGTTATCGGGTATATATACGCATATAGTTAGTTGTTAAAGTGGACTACAATAAAGTACACGTAGCTATTTAAGCATTTGGTTTACAAGAGAGAGAAAGAGACTCGGGAGTTTAAGGAGAGAGAAAGTAATTAAGTGGAGGATATATGTATTTTTATGAGGCCTGAAATTTTTATGTGTTGGAAAAAGGCGTTAAATGGAAAGAGGACTTCTGGTTGGCTTTGCTTCTTTGGTTCTGCCAGCTCAATTACACTTGCTTTTAAGGGTCAATTAACCACAAACACGACTACAACTACTGATACTACACACACAACTACAAAACGACACAGAGCTAATAACTACTAACTACACTAAGTAAGTAAGCGAGAACGAGACTCTTTGTACTTTACCATGACTATATTACTCCATCCCTCCTGCACAACTGCAATCTCTCTATAGCTAAAGCTAATGCTCGTCATATACAACAACTGATCGTAATAGCCGACAGTATTTTCATTGTTACTGACTTATCTGTTCGTGCTGTACCTTACTAACTTCTTTTCCTCTCAATTCAATGAACAAGTTAACAGGGGGGAAGCACAAACCAATCCGACACGACATGACACTCATCTTTTTCTCAAGACAAGGCTAAACTTGCCAACTAAAGTAAAGCCAAACTAATGTGTATACTTCCACTAGGTACACTTAGTCTTACCATTGTGGCTAAAATCTTACCTTTCAGTGGCTTGCTGTCCTTAATGTTACAAGAAAATCATCTCAGAAAATAACAAAGATTCTCACCTCAATAGTTTTAGCGTTGCAACTTATCCCTGCCTTATCTTATTTCTATACTTCCATTAGTTTCAAACACCATTCTAAAAATTCTTTAGCATACGTAAAATTACTTACCACGTTATACATAGATCGCAACTTTTCCCGAATATGTTTTTATGCAGACAGTGACACTATAATTATTTCACTGTATATATTCAGGTGCTTTAAGAACTACATATAAGTAGTAATACAGAATAAAGAAATGCAAAAGAAAAATTTGAAGATCATAGATACTTGAGAGTTTAATACTATCCTATGATAAATAATAACTACTAGGGACACTCAGAAAGTAGTAGCATTTCCATATGTACAGTTTGTACAGTATGTTAATGTCAACGTATAGAATGTGGATATAAACTATTTTGCAAGAAACGTCAGAAAATAATAATACTACAAATTAACGACATACAGTTACACCTGATAGGACAGGACAAGTCATAAACTCATAAAAATGTTAATATTCTGCTGTTTAGTGATAGCAATTTGATTTGACACTTAAATTAAGTAATATTAATGCTGTGGTGAGGAATGTTAGTGTATTTTCTAAGTAGTCTTTTAGTGTACATTAATTATTATATAGTTACACACAACTGACAGATAGAAATACCTTTGTAGATAATGATAATAGTTACTTATAATTACATTAGCGCATAGCGGTTGCCTACACTAAATGAGGAAAATGCGTTACAAAATGCATCTAGAGTTTATTTAATGCTCGTGTTGTCGTGATAAGAATATTCTATAAACAGTTGTAATAATATTGCATAGTGACTGACGCTTGAGATAAGTGCTACCTTTGTGAGTGCATCATGCCTTTGCACTGAATCTACTGCACATGGAAGTATGCACGCAAAAGTAGTGTTATTTATATAAGTTACGTTATAAGTAAACATTGAGAGGCTACTCGAGGAACGGAGGGAATAAGAAGGGCAGATACGGGTAAAAGTATTTGCAGGTAGAAAAGATAGCTAGGAAAAAGAGTGGGATGGGGAATAAGGATATTATTCAACATCTCGTTAGTTTTCTGGTGACATTTTGTTTGAGTAAAACGTGTTTGTAAGAGTCTCACGAGATGCGTATCTCTGCGTGGAAAATATCCCTTTACAGGTGGTAATTATAAATAAAGGAACAAAGCTTGACTTTGTAACGACATAACCTTTTCAATCCCTTCCCTCAGATTTCATCTGACGAAGAACCTTATCTCGGTCTCTCCAACCAAGATACACATTCACAGTACAACACTACTACTACTACAACTACTTCTACTACTACAAATACCACACCATCCACCACGACGTCCCTATCTCCCTTTATACGCTACACACAACTATTTTCAACGGGAAACATTGATACTGCTGCTCCTGCTCACTCACAATCGATCTCCTTCCCTATCTGTATCTCTTTCTGGTCTACTGTGTGTATTTCTACGTGTAGCTTAAGAATAGCGCTATTATAAATGTACACTGCATCCTTTTACTTTCCTAACTAAAGTTAAATATGTACTTAAGGATAACTAACGACATGGTCGTATCGCATTTAAAGATACTCGAACAAGGGACACGGATGAACATACATGCACTTCACGACATACAACATACAAAAATAATATAACAGATAAATAAATACTTGCCACACTACAAAAGTCATTGTTCATTGCTTTCTTGTGGTAATAAGGGCTGATTGTAAATTGTTGCTACACACACAACTCTTCACAGTTCGATCCAATCATCCAATTTTCTAAATATTTATTCAACTAACTAACTAACAATACGGAAAATACCTACCTAAATAGAATGACTGAGAAATGCACACTCTGTTAATATATAAAAGTATGTTTGTAAATGTTTTGTAATAAATAAAATAAATAGTAGTTAGGTAGCAATGAGCAGAGCAAGAGACGTGTATACTGCCTGAATATAAATGCAGACTTAATAGAAGAAGAGATGGTGTAAAAGTGGAAATTGGTATGTTGTGAGGTTCTTAGTGTGTTTGCAGTGTGCAGAGATATTTTCTATAAGTATGTGCATGTGCACACATGTTAAGCATGACTGGGTACAGGTGCTGAGGAAATTTTACTACTCAAGCCAATTGAACTGAACCTGCTCCTCAATTAAACTCAATCAACATTATTTAATGCCGGCATCATTCCCAACTATGTCTGTACAATCAAATCAACGACAGAAAAATGCAAACAACAACTCGTTTCAACCAACACTCTTCTGTTACAAAATCTCAACTCTTCGTGTATCTCTCCACGGCACAAACAGTATGTGTGTATAATCATTACAATATGGAGACGAATGACGGCGACGACTCTACTTCTTCCATTCAGCCGTGCTCCGTCTTATTAGCAAAGAGCTAAACCAAACCAGATTTTTCAGACTGATCAGTCAAAAGGAGATGAAACGTGAGTAAAAAATTAGCCAAGTCTGTTAATTAGCAGGAGGAATTTGCCACAGAGATATTTCTTGCCAAATTCTTGCCTACACTAACTAATCCTAACGTGCATATTTATATTCGCGTCTTCAGACGATACGGATCTCTAAACGCAATTACAGCTACATATATAGCAACCATCATCATTTAAACCTTATAAAACTCATTCCATGCAATTATGCTTTTCTCTACTTACCTGCATTGCGTGAGTACACATATAAAAAAGCATAAAATTGAACTGATATTTACTGCAATGCATGCATCTCTGTTCTATACGTATTATAGCAAGGGTTTTAAGATTTATTGATGTTATGCCATATAAATACACTCGTGGAGATGTACAGTGGTGTGTACAAAGTGTATGTATCCGTGCATAGAAAGCGCTTAGAAAAAACTTGTCAACATTTGAACATAACAAGCCTACACAACAAGAATGGAGCTGCGAGTAGTATCTGTGTCCATGTGTTTGTGTACAGATGAAACAAGGACTTTTGTGCTTACTAATGTTCTATTGGAAGATTCTTGTTCTCAGAGTGACATACAAGACGAGATTGTTTCAATCGAACTAGAATATCTCTAATAGTTAGCCCATACGAGAACCCATCTCTCTCTAATAGTCCTCACAATAGAAATGTACCTCTAATTCTTCCACTATATAATATACGTCTCGTGAAAGAGATTATACATGCACATGCAGGTATACGACCCATCTGAAAGTAAAGTATTCCCTGACAGGTGGATATACTGAGCTGAAGATCCTAATAGTCAGCTTTAGCTTTAAATAACCAATGAAGCTGAAAAAGGCTGAAGGCCAAAATGCCCAAACAGAGTCAACTGTTGATGATAAGTAAGACAATGTTAATATTGATGAGCATCATCAGCATCATCATCAACAGCTAGTTAGGCTATGCCTCAGCTAACCATTAAAAGTTATAGAACACTCTATTACTATTTATTATATACACAATCCTTCCCACACAACAAGTTTAGCGTACAACTTATATCAGCACAGGATTAAGTAATATACTCACATACACGTTACAAATACCTACTTGTATCTTATTTATTCTTATAATTGTGAGTAATGCACATAGAATGTTTATACCAACGTAATTATTATCAGTATCCAGTATATCGTGTAGAAACGTCTACTATACTATATAGGAACATTCTATTTGTATATAGATCCTTGTAATAGTTGTATGTAATGTTATAGTGCAATCTTAATGGTGGTGATATCTATATTAGAACAAGTGTGCATACCTTAGCTGCGTTATTATTATTGTATGTACTAATAGTCCACAAAGCTTTAAATTGGGAGGAAGAAATCTGAGTTGTAGTATTTTTATATCTCGAGAAGATAGCAGTGGTGCACTACATGGGATTTATATAAGATGACATTCCTTTGGTGTCATTATCTCCATTGGTGTAGTATCATGTACTCTTGTCAACGAAACGATAACCGACTGAGTGAGCCACACGGACTTTTCCATGTACAATGTACATTTACTTGGTTTTTAAGTGTACTGTACTACTACCATGTTATTATATACATACGTTGACTTTTTGTGTGTTCAGAACGGAAAGAACAGATAATAACATGGAAGACGTACGTAACACACGTAGAGTAGTAGTCATTGTCCATAGTTAAAAACATACGAAATATTGTGGTAGTGGAAAAAGCACAGCAGAGTCAATCTCGTCCCATTTAGATACTTTATGAGGATTTATGTGTTGGTGGCTGCAATTACGATGGAATGATACGCCGTGCCTTTCATGAGATTCGTTTAGTTAGTGATATCTTTTTAACAGAGTCCTCTCTTATTCTTCATCATTTGCCTTGTCTTCTTTTTGTAGCCAACAAAAGCAACTCTCTCGTATCTTATACACTCACAGTACATTAGAAATAAATGAAATGATAACTTTGGTATTTAGGAATGGTATGGTGTACTGTGTATCAATCTTGTGTGTGATGATACGAAGTTTTATGTTATTTATTATGGTGAGGATAATGTGAGCTTTTAAATAAAATGAGTTCAGTCAGCTCAGGTCATATTTCTGAGCGAGACACCCATCAATTTACCAGCAGTGGTTGTTTAATGATATGAGTCCTTTTCGTGAGGCTTGACTTGACACTGTCTGAGAGAAACAGAGATTTTTCAATGTTCAACTTGTTACTTATTAAAGTTGTGCTGGTTAGGAAGATAATGGAGATTTGTTCATTGTACTTCTAGTTGACTTGAATCTATCAGAATGGGAAATGTCGACGAGGATGATGACGATATGATGAATGGACTGGTCGTTAGGATTATAATGTGATGTTGATGATGACATGACGTGACGCCCTTGTAGAACCTCACAATCTTTTTTGCGTGTCTTTCCTTTCTTTGTTTTTTTCACAGTTTAATTTGGCTTGTAAGATTGTTCATCTAGTTTATAATTGGACATTTACCGACTTAACTAGCTCTAAAGCTGACAATGCGCTGACTTGACAATAAGTATTATGACGTAATTCATTGTCCATTTTTTGCAAATTCTCATTGTAATTCTATCAAGCTTAAATATTAAGTATACAGGTACGTGTGCATATGAGAGCATTATAAACGAGAATTAACGATGTAAGATTTCAATTACATAATTTTAATTATTGCACTTGCGAAAGTATACTTACTACTTACTTTGTAGGTAGTATCATATTTTACTGTATAAGTAGTCGGTATGTTTTATGTTATAATATGAGATTAAGGTAACGAATTTTACACGAATGATTAGGAATGATTACAAATTAAAATATAGCATACGTATAAAGATGTGTTGTGTTAATTTGCAATCATTATCATTTGCTACTATTAAATCTCGACGAAAGAGAGAATATCTGCAGAATTGTAGAATGATACCTTTCTAACATTTATTCAATACCTACACATCTGATTAAGTAATATAATAAGTAACTATTTGCACTATATACATATTGATGTAAGTTTTTGGAATTCAATTGCCAAACAAAAAATAAGCTAGTTTACCATTTTTCCCACATTCGTAATTCTGTAGATTTATATTTAACATCCTCAGTTTTAGAATCTATTCCATTTCAATAATTCTGCTGATTTTCTCTTCTTCAACTTTGAAAAACTATAAATGATGATGATTGGAAACGTATGTTATGTGTTAATTTTGGAATTGATTGTGGTAAAAACTTTTAAACACTGTGTTTAAATACCTGGTACTGATTTTTTAAGTATACCACACAACACACAATCACAAAAATATAATTCATGAGATAATACTAATGTTGATAAAATGTTTAAATTATGTTATTGCCATTTTAAAGTTTAAATCTCCTGATAATTTGCTTTGATACTGCTTATACTGTCCTTGCGTCCTTCATTACAGTCTTACATTTTACTATTTATTTTTTATAGAGCATCAAAAGTTTCTACTTCATTTTACATTTGTATTCGAATAGACTGTGAGCGCGTGTGTGTAAGTTGGAAATGAGATCTGACTGAGGATAGGATAATACGACACGACAGGAAGGCTGCAACTCGGATTTTATATAGCAAACAAAACGCAGTAGCCACCCCGTATAGAAGACTACTGTAATAATATGAAGGACTGAGAGAGACGAAAGCAAATGAAACTGTTTTTGTTCATGTTCTCTGTGATTATAAATGTAAATGACAAGAGATGAGCGTTGAGAGACTCGGGAGCGCTTTGTTAGAGTAAAAGGGGACTGGCTCGTTTAACTCTGAAATGAATGACTGTATAATATTCTGTATTACGTGTGTGTAATGGTAATAGACATACAATGAAAGTCAGAGTCAAACTGTTTCAAGACTATTACGAACATTAATAGAGTCGAAGAAACCTATGATGATAATGATGATGATGATTCAAATAATCCTTCCCATCATATCAAATCTACGAAGACGGAATGAAACGCTCATTTTCATATGAGAGTCATGTTCTGTATTAAACATCTCTCGAAAGCAATTCAAACAGTAACATAGGATATAATTTTCATGGTAGAATGACTTAAATTGAATCCTTTCAAGCGACTAAAGTAAAGTTGACTTTCCCTTTCGGCTTCATTCCCATATATACAACTACAACTAATATTTGATATTCCGATTCCGTTGCAGTTTCACTTCTATAAAATAAAAGCTCCTGCATACACTTACTGACTGTTCCTGCCAGAGAGATGTATTTTCCAAAGGACCATTACATTACACGAGAACTCATCCTAGGAACTATACTCGTACAAATAAAATGCTCTCCAGATTCAGAAGCGGGAGCGGTGCGAGGACGATGATGTGAATGTGATGCGTACGCGATTATGTTGATGATGGCGGCGGCTCTTTCTCTTCTATTCAGAATCCCTTCATCTCCCTATCCACATTACACACACAAAAAGAGCAGCCGTGTTCTCCTTCCTTCCTCGTCTATAGTTTTTATAGTGACTGAGTCTCTCTCTCTCTCTCAGTCCCTGATTTGAATGCGATCGCATTGTGCATGATCCTAACTTAACAATAAACCACACAGTCTCCTTTTCTTTGAATACATTACCAGCGTGTACCAGTAACAACATTGTATCGCCCTATATAGATTTGTTAGAGATATATATAGCATATAGACTCTGATAGCTCGTAAATATATAAGGGGAATAGTATAATCCTAACTTGGGGTTCTGTCGTAGCTTAAATAAAGCAGATCTGTATGTTTTTCCTATTCTATATAGACGCGGAGAGATATAGTTTGCGTATAAAAGTAAATAACGAAATGCGTAGTCAATCAGAGTTGCCCTTTAAAGAGAAAGAGAGACGTGACTCCATGTTTGTATGGAGGTGATGGTGGTAATAATAATGATAATGTGAAGAAATGCGAGAGTTCACGTTGTGTATTGGAAAACAAATAAAGTACCGCTGGGTAGTGTTATAGTATAGACTAAAAAAGAGGTGCGTTATGACCATGGCATTATTTGATCTCTAATTTAAATTTACAGCCAGACATACTAATAATGTTGTGTAGTACTTCCTAATACAAGTAAATAGTTTGGATTTACATAAGCCGAAACACAGGACACGTACATATTCATAAAAAGTCTTCGGAACATTGTACAAAAATCAAAGAGCAATTCCCTTCAATTTCTTATCGCGTATCTCATGTCAAATCGAATTTTGACGGAAAAGCTGCCGAGCCGACTCTACATAAGTTTCTTTTCTTGTGGTATGTTTGTACTGGTGCGGCATTGTGCATCTGCATAGACGCAACGCACAGACATAATAGTTCCGAGCTGCTCCTTTCATGTCTGCTAAATAAGTTTAACAAAGCAAAGCAGTCTGTATGAGGAAATTGTAATCATGCACTGAGTAATATTTTATTTTACATCACTTAGACAAAGTGAGTAACAACAAAGACCCGGCAATAAACCAAATATCCACTACAAACTACAAGATTAACAGAGAAATGGTATAAAGTTCCCGTCTGACGTCTCCATACAGTCCGGTAGCGATATCAGTAGCTTAACAAATATATTATTGTATTCACGGAAATACTCAAAATTCACAAAGTACGGGAAGAAAGAAAAGGGTGAGGAGAATTTATCACACAAGTTACAAAGCCAAGACATGAAAACAGTTACAAGCCGCAACCCTCTCTCTCTCTCTCTACAGATTTGGTTATTGAGCTAACACAAAATTTTATATCGTGTCTGGAGAGAGTAAAACCCCAACTTCGTTTCTACTACTAAGGGATTGATGTTAAAAGATATGAAATAGGGTGAAACTTAAAGAGTAGTAAAATATTAATACAATTAAAGCGATTAGAAGTGTATGAGTAAATGGGGTAGGCATTTATAATGCAAGGAAAATAAACAGAATTTTATATATGACTCGTATTAGTTTTCATTTGGTTTCTGATTTGCTTCATTTCAAGCTTAAGTTAGTGAGTTCCGCTATACAAATGGACACAATGCCGCCATTCTTTTAACCATTACCATCTCCGGAAGAACATAAACATTACAGTTTGTTATGCATTGCCTAATAAGTACAGAGATTATTTCATAACTACAAAAAATTAAGTAGAGCAAAAGGGTTAGTGATATTGGACTTGTGTATGTGTGTGTTTGTTCACGTCAGTAAATTTCAAAGGAAAACTTTACGTTTTTACAGATACATATTACTACTCTGTACGTGTTACTCAAATGTAACATTAGCATTGCTTTGGTAAAAAGATGAGGAAAGGAAACATAAGACAAAAAGTAAAGTAGCGCTTGCCGAAGAAACAGAGCAGACGAACAGAGCAGAGCAATGCAAAGCAAGAAAACGTAAACCAAAATAGTAGACAGAGTCTACAGAGGTACATTACATTTATAAAAGTGTAAAAGTACATAATACGACTGAATAAAGCCACAAGAGAAGAATATTTATTTTCTGCAGAGACTTCTGGGAGCAGAGTAAGAATTTGTTAACTGAAAAGTGTATTGGATGAAAGTCAGAGGATGACAAGACAGGCTGCCAGCATGGCCAGCAATATAATAAGCCGTAATGTAACGGGCGGCACAATTATCACACATTGCAATTAAACTATCATCATCACTCCCTTAGAGCATTTGGCGATAACCTCGTGCTTTTAAGGTCTCATGCCTCATCTCATCTCCTGAATGATTATCGCCGTCAGAGCATCTGGTAAATATTTCGAACACACATTAAAAACATTTTACGTGCATAAACCACACTAAAGCAAACACTGAACTTTGTAATCATCACAGTCTTTTCACTTGTGTACATTCCACTAATGCAGATAAACACACAGTAATAAGTATTACGAATAGATAAGGAAATACAAGACCATAAGTAACTTTGTCATAAATACTCTGTTTGTGTCACTGTGCATGTTGTGTCTCGTAAGAGTATACTACGCGTATCTTGTATAGATACACAGTTTCATATTTCATATATATTCAAAACAATTTCAATAAGCTGTAAAAAATGTGCTGTTAACAAGCACAGCAGGAAGTTTGTGCAGTGAATTAAATGAATGGGTATAAAATAAATATATTATTACGGACCTTTGACTATACGTCTTAACCTTTGACTCACAAAATTAATTTAAAATATTTATGGGAAGGGCAAACCACTAAAATTAAATAAACAATGAGATAAATGCTGAAACACTCAGTAAATGGTTGTGTGTATTACGTTGTTGTAAGTATCACATATTAACAGTTACGAAGTTATATCCATGAAAATCATATAGATTTCGTCATTGTGGTAATAGTAATAAAGATTACTCGTTTCAAAAAATAACAACCATATTAGCGTAAATGAATTTTGTTTCTCATTTAATTATAATGTGAGAAATTGAAATTATATTTTTAAAAAATAATTAATAATAATAAGAGGATAGGGAGGGAGAGAGCGAGGACGAAACTCAGCAAGAGCAAAAGTTCTCAGGGTGCTTGTAGATTTTGACTTGGCTAAGGTCACGCTGTACAGAAGTCCCTTCCTTTCCTTTTTCTTGGGAGATAAAAGTGAAGAATGAGTGTTTAAGAGTGCTGCAATTAATAAAAGTCTGCAAGACTGAGCCTTTGGTGTAATTTGAGTGTTTCTTTTTCTTTCGAGCATGTTATGTTATGTAATATTTAAGTCTCGGTGTAAACGCTGTAACTAAACCGCTAAACTCAGCCGGGCTTAAGTATACACACAATTTACAGTACATGAGAATGCATAACCTTTTCAAACACGTATTTATCATGCCACACCATACGAACTACAGCTCGGCCACTTTCATGCACCATTTAACTAGAAATTTTGTGTCGACTTTGGTTTATTCTGCTAAGTATTCCCCTGCAGGAGTGAGAACTTGAAAAATGAAACCAAAAGTGGGCTTGACATTTGTTGTGTAAGCCAATTGCCTATAAATACAAAATATTCATATAATTTTTAGGAAATTGAATTTTTTTAGGTTAGTTAGCTAGACAAAATGTATGTCAGGCAATTTCTATCCACATACTTCCCTATGTATAGGTGATAGACGAATATCAATTAAATCCTAAAAAATAATTGTTCTTTCTTTATCAAACTTCAAATTAAATAGGTGGATAAGTTCTGATATAAAACATGTAATGAATACCTCATAATGCTGGTTAATGTATCTATAATAAAATTGTGAACTAATTGGTGTATATTTTTCAATTACTGTATCAAGCTGTCTAGAGTCAATAAAAACTTATTGAAGTCATATCTGTAAATCAGAAAAGCATAGTAAAAGTGAAAAGGTCAGAATGAGTCTGAGACGTGGAGAGACAAGTATAAAAAAGCGAGTGAGTTCATTTCTCACAAAATATGTTTGTCAGATTTAGTCCAAATCATCATTTTTTTCAGGACGGGCTAAAGAAGACAATGGGACACATGGAAGAAAGAGTGTTCCTTATCACATCAATAGTTTGGTTGACTACTACTCTGTGCTTTGTTGCTGACTGTGCAGTAACTCTGTAAGATGATTAGAGGACTAAATAAATGATCATGTCCTCAACAGCCCAACCCTCCATGAAAAAGCGAGTGAACCTATGAAAAAATCAGTTAAGGCGCACAGTACACATATAATATTGGCTTCTGTAGTTTACTAAATCTCATTTTTCACCACCATCACATCACATCACATTTCACAGACTATTACATCCATCCCATCTTATTTTCCCTACACAGCCAAACGCAAAGCACACAAAACAAACAACTATACTCCAAACACACGCATATACAGAGAAGAAGTAAATAAATGCACATAGAGAGTAAATAAAAATAAAGTACTACACATTCCCATACCTATCTGACTGTGTAGAACTACACAGGAGGATGAGGGACGTCACATCTTCAAGTAAATATCAAACACAAGGAATTCAGAAGCTGCATCTGATACAAATAATATACCAACAACAAACACTACCACATAATAATTCCTTACAGACAATATATACCAAGTATAAGATATAAGTGTGTGGATATAGCATTTATTCTCGTGATGATCCTAATCATATCTAATAGGATCTTAAGGCTTGGTTTCGTATCTTCCTCCTATTCCGAGAAGAAGAATGAGAAATGGTAATAATATATGACGATGATGGAGCATACGCGACTAACTCTGACTTGGATGAGATTTTTTATTTCCTCTTTTCTGATATATTGTGTTATGTTGTTTTCTGATCCGATGTGATAATATAATGGCTACCACAGTACTCGCATTGTATTCTAAACGCTCCATGTACATCTACTAGTCTTTAACTATTACACAAACCTTTTCTCTCTCTCTCCATTCTTCTTTACACACTCTACTAAACACTAACTATTTGTAGTACTCTGTTCCTGTGTAGCCCGTGTACCATACATAGATTTAAAGACAGCCGTGTCTTCTGACTTGACTGAATCCTCAATATACTAATATCTACACACATACACAACTTACCTCTCTGTGTGTATATAAGTATCTAGGGATAGAAGGGCTAGACAATATTATTTTTACAAAACAAATGGTTTGGATGCACAGATACATGTATAAAGATGCATCCTCATATAGTATAAAGTGCAGAGAGAAGGTAGTAGTATAACATTCACATGCAATGTCATAAATGTTCTGTGTGTTTGTGTGGAGTTGTACTATTGTGTTAAAACCGTGGCAGTAATGGCTGCTCATCTCAACTCCCCATCACATCAATTCAGTTCACAAAATTCAGCATGTACATAGAAACAACTACACGTAACATCAAGTATAGATAGTCTATTATTCTTTTCTGTGTGTGTATATTTACAATACATATCGTACACGCGGAGAGAGATTCTTTCTGGCAGATAGTAAGTTCTATATAGTTTTATTGCTAGTAGTAGCACTCAGAAAGTAGATACAAAGAAAAGAAGCAACTTAATAGTCCTTGATGCTATAAGTTTTTGATCCCATCACATCAGTTCAGTTTCACTTGTTTTACCCCCCATCACACACATACATATATATAGTAATCATCATCACGAAGAATATAAAAATTTCCTGCACCACATCAAGTGTATTAGCCATGTTCTCCTCCTAAAGTCGAATACTAACACAGGGAGAGACGCAAAACAAAGGAAAGTAGCAGTCGACAACATGAACTGTGGAACAGAAGAGTAAATCTAGAAAAGTGAAGCGCAGTACACACAAACAGCACTACTGCTGCTCCTTCTTATCTTTATGCATAACTTAATAGAGCCGTAATACGTTTTATCAAAGTCAGCGAGAGTGAGACATGCGACCTTATCCATACATCACAAACCACCAACTGAATTCCTAATTGCCTCCCCTGCCCTGACTTAGCGAGAATCGCTCCGAGTCTCTATACAATCGTCTTATATAATACACAATCCTTTTATACATAATTCACATTGAACAAGTTTATACTAAACTTTATATGTTATAAGAACTTACATAAAAATACCCACTTTTACTATATTATGACTTTATTACGTTATTATTATGGATCTGATTTAAATCGTTGTAGGTATAGCTATGTTATGTAGGTGTATAGGTAGTGGAGCTATTAAGTACTACGGTAAAATAAAATAATGTCATATAAAATAGTCTGGGCAGTTGAGGCCAATTCCCTCGTTGTTCTTTCTTGATGAGTGAATAAGATTGGATTAGCTGCATTTAATGTATTTATTCATAGACAGCACAACATTGCACTATTAAGTGTAATTAATCGCTGCATTATATCATTATTGCTGTGTTTTGACAATGAGTGAACTGAATTCACTAAAATGTTACTGTATATATACCAGCAGAACATGGCATTAGCTATGGGAAGTCTCCATTACTTCTGTGTATTTAGAGACTATTAAAGCAAATATGTACAAGTGTTGAGCATAATTATAAAATTCTAATGTGTACATTATGCAGAAACATAATACACTGATATGAAATCGTATTATATAAATAGGAGCACGTATATAATGTGCATATGGCAGTTGGTGCAGTTGGTATGTGACATTTATATAGAATAAATGAGTGTAAGGAATAGTAATAGGAATATTATTATTGTTGTGATACGGTAAATGTTTATCTGGGTTGGTTGGAGGTAATTTATGCATTGCACTGAGTCCGAAGCGATTCAATCTCAATTATGAACATTCGTGAACATTTCCTCATCCTGATTTTGTACGTGTGCAGTCGCTGTTGCTCAGTAATTTATTATGTGGAGACTTTCTAGACTTTCCTCGTCGTAACGTGAAAATAACAATTAGTCATTTACTTGAAACTCGACTAAGATAAAGTCTTTGCTCGCTCATTCGGTTTTGCAAGCGGATATTCTAATTTGACTTTAGCCTTGTCTCACCCTGTCAAATAACTTAACTGCTCCGCATGCAATTAAGTCAGACTGATATTTCCACTTTTCACATAATACACAGAACACACACACGTACTTATTGCCAACCTCCATAAAGTAGTTCCTCTGATTATGCTGATTATTTTAATCTTCAGTAAAGTTTTACTATTATATTCCATTTTAGTCACTATAATATAATATGGTATGTACTTTTGAACATAATTATTTGTAGTGTCGTATGTAGAGACTTGCAGTTGGATTTGTAATGTTAAATTAATCGTCATTATGGAATACTATAAAAAATACTAATACCGATACGACCCATATATTTCTTTGTATTGCAGTTAAAATATTGCATTACAAGTAGTATTGGGTATTACTTTTGTAATAAAAAACTAAGACTGCTTTAACAAATCCTACTTGTTGGTTATCTCTTTGTGTAAGGGAATGGTCCATTACGCAGGCTCTGTCGGTTTGTCCACATTAGTTATGTGTCAGGTCAATTATAAAAGTCCATAATATCAAACTACACAGGTAAGCTTCTCTAATTACGGTTGCAAGTAATCAGTTTACTTGGATTCTTAAATATTGCTCTGATCAAGCTCGCTCAGAAATACAGTCATTGCTGTTTTGATTACTGGTGATTACTGATTACAAATATCCGTATGTAAAACTTTTTGGCAATTTTTGTAACAAAAATTAATACATAAATTATACTTCATTTCTACGCTTCTTTTATTCAATGTCAGTTTTAGTTATTATTACAGTAAGCATAACATTTAGGTTTTCTAGAATAACAATTCGTATTTAATATTTTATAATTCATTTTGTGTGTCAGAGTCAAGCACGAAGAAAGTTTTTTTAAACAAAGATGCCCGTTTATAAGTGACAAATAAAGTGAAAATAAAAATTATATTTTCGCTCACTACATTAGCCACTCTGTATGCAATGCTGAATATACAGATGCTTACTGAAAACGAGGCAGAGTGGTGTAAGCTGACATTAAGAATGAAGTAAATTGTAATTCTAAATAAGGTGAAGATAAATTAGCATCAAGTGCCAGAATGGATTTTTAGAAGCTGCATTGATCCCTTCAAATTCAAAGTCGGTGTTTGAGCATGGGCGTTGAGATCTTTTCGGTTACCTACTTTATGGAACGAATTTCATAAGGATCATCATCATGATCATCTCCACAATAACACCCGGTCTAAGGCACGCACTTAGTGTTTGCTATTATCCGTATAATATTACACACACATCTCATATATAGGCCTTATTTATATATACCCAATCTCATTATCAAACAAATCAAGATCAACTGTTCTTCCCTAAGATATTACTATTATATTGGACTTAAGTCACTACAAAATATGTTATGCACTTTTGAACATAATATTTAAGTGGCATGGTAGGTAGTAGTTGGAATTGATTTGTAAATGTACCTACTTAAATTAATCATTCGTTATTGTGGAATATTAGGGAAAAAATAATAATACCAACCAGTACGACTCATATATTTGTTAGTATTGCAGTTAAAATATTAAGTTATGAACAATATTAGGTTTCAATATCTCACGTTCTTGTACTTTTTTCATTAGAAGACAGTTGACCTCAACAATACGCTGCATTCTAAACACTGTTATGTCAATTATACCTACATTATTATTTTGAAAGTTAAAACCGCTCAATTTCGTACTTGAAGACAACAAATGTTTAAATGTCCAGATATGGCTTTTAATGATGTTTTAATTGCATGTAGTCAAAATGTTTTTGCAGCTATACTAACAAAATGGTACAGTTGACATATTGAAGTTACAGTTAGTTTTATCGTGTCAAAGTTCAATGCGTTACTTCTTTCTATACCGCTGCAAATGGCTTATTATGTATTCATGCCTAGGCCTTGTTAGTATCATTCTCACTACATACAGAAAAAGGAGCTGTATGTAAACATCTTACTGTGTGAACCTGTATGATTATAATTCTTGGTTGTAGTTTGGGATTTAATTTATTTATTGAGGTGTCAATTGGTTGGATGATGTATTTATGTTATAATGATTTGATTGTTTGTTGCTACACACAGCGAATCTGTGTGTGCATGCAAAATTTAATTGACAAAAGAAATGTTTTAGATCGTATTGCAGTGTGTAGATTTGGTTGGACAAGGCGAGTTAATAAGTCAATGTGTCGGGGAGAAGGTATTAGAAAAGGAGAATGTCATTTGGAAAGAATTAAAATTAACGATAAGGATTTTAATTCTAGTAGTTAGGAGCACACGGCAGATTTGTATATTGTGATGATACGTTATCTGAGCTCGTTAGCCCTGTGGAATTGAATGTAATGTAGTAATTTGTAATTGATTACTGAAATGGCGAGTTTGAGTTCGTTAGCATTTAAACTGGTCTTTAAGCATTGCATTTGATTAGGGGAGAGAGACAGAGAAATGTATGAAAGATGAGTTTATTGTGAAGAGAGCATGTGTGTTTAAAATTTACAGTCTTAATTATCCACGTAATGTAATGTAATTCAATGCTAGGAACAAAGCAACAAGCAGGTATAATAAATATCGTGTAAAGTTGAAGTTGCAGCTGTGTGCATGGTGAGACTCCCAGACCAAAAGAACGTCTCTTTCCACAGCTTCAAATCAGTTTCTTCTTCTGCGCAACATTAAAAAGTCCCACTAGTCACTTTTATTTCTTGGTGTAGAGTTTACATTTACATTTACAATTTACATCACACACATTTCTTTAAAATGTCTCTTTTTTCTTAATGCACATTATTGTACGTACTTTGTTAATAAGACACAGAGGAGATGCGATATTACTCACTCCCTTATTCTTTATAACCATGCAAGCATTTCCAGGTTACTTATAGCTATAATAAGTCTTACACGTATTATATAAGCACCTTAATGCCTTTACCACGCATCAACTCTGTATACTACGCCTTGGTATTTACTGCTACGAAAAGTAAATTATGTAAAGCGTCTCTTGTAAAATCTCAATTAATGCACAACTTTGTGAGTTTAGTGGAAAAACTGGATATTTTCTCTAATTTATTCCTAAGAGGCTCAGACACACAAAACTTTGCTGCAGAAGAGTAGCGAGGGAGCATACTCGATTTCGTGAATTGCACTCTGAGAAAGATTGTTTTCAAATAAAAAACAGAAATATTAATGCTCTGTCTAAATAATGAAGAACAGGAAGGAAGCTGAAGTTGATTTTGATTATGATATTACACGATTTTCTTTTTTGCATTTAAGTACACAAACATAAAACCATTTCCAAGAAAATGAATTTTATCACGCATGCTACACGAGTTTTAGTTTTACCTCATTTTGCAGCTTGTTACAAAACAAATAGTTTTCAATTAACAACTAATCAGGTTATTGAAATGGATTTTCACGAAAATGAATTTGATCACGTACAACCATACACAGTTAATAGAGTAACTTCGTTGCTTAATAAACAGATGCCATTATTCTGGTTATTAGTTTTCCCGTTTTTGTAATAAATGTACGTTTTACTGCATATAATTAATCAAGGATGTTCATGTCTGAAGTTGATAGTTGATACTGTTTCAAATTGCAATAATCTTTCAAGCTAAATGTGTATAATTGGTATAAATGATCGTAGATCATACTATAAATAACAATAATGTTTTCTCATGAATAAGAGTTACACATAATTCATCCGAACATTAAAATTAATAATAAAGTATGTACGCACGTAGCATGTAAATGCATTTGGGTTTGTAATTTAAGTGAAAACAGTAAAGAACAGACTGAGAACTACTAAAAGCTTACACGCATAAATTTTCAGGTGACTGAGGAAATGCCAGTTTGGACAAGACACTTCGACCGGAAACTTTGCAGACGGAAAGACAAGACTGCCACACACAACGAGTGATGTTTGTACAAAGCACGAAAACTGTGCAGTTCAATAATTCAGAAAAAGCTGCTTAAATCAAGGCGGAGTAATGTAATGCCTAATAAACTGAGTTAATAAGCTAATTTTTATAAGACAGAACCTCACACCTCGACACGGAGAATATGATACGCAGTTAAATTTCAAGGAGGCAGGTAACTTTACGTCACTCATGTCAAGCTCCAACAGGTCTCGTCTCTATAGTCACTGCAGCTCTCCTGTTCACCTATGTGTAACGCTCGGTGTGCACTCTACACCTTCAACACGGGAACAACCTGCCTAGTCCACTCAAACAGACCAAAGATGAAACAAGATGAGCTCACAAACACTTTCAAGACATAAAACTATAATTATAATAAATACAATAGGATACGGTACCTACCTTTACAATACATACTGTAAAAATATATAATACACGTATATACAGATGTAAATTATACTAATATAACAAGAAGAGTACAAAACTCAACGTCCTACTCCTAGGAGACTCTTATTAATTCAACTCTAGTAACGTAAATGTAACAAGTCCAGAGCATGTTAGAAAAGGATCCTGTAAAATAACTTGTGATTTTACACATAATCTCTGACACGTATACCTTTTCATTTCTGTGCAGCATATACTTCTCTTGTGTCTATTTCTTTACGAGTCTAACTATAATGTAGTCGAACACGTAATCTGATTCACTGAATTGACGTGGCTTGTCTGGCTTACAATGTTCTTGGGCTTTGCACACCAAATACAGAGTACATGAGTTGGGCAGCCGTGAATGTCAATCTGTCTCCATTCTTAATGCACTCAGATTTGTCACCGTCATCTTCTCCAACTCACGTCAAATACCCTCATACTTAGCTACACCATCAACATCCATAAACAAACTAATATCACAGTCCCTTACACCTTCGTGTGTGCATTGCACATACATCCACTCAATGGCTACCGACCTCCAATGCAAATCCCAAACTCAACTTCCACATGCACATCTATCATACATGGTAACTGTAATACCGAGAGAATTACATAATTGCGTAGTACGATTCTCAACATACCGTTATGTTCTTTTAATACACTGTATATTTAACGCTTCAACTCTACTCTAAAGAGTCAGCAATCTTGGTGCACTTTTTACATGTTTTGTGCAAAGTTTTGCTTCTCAAGTTATAGCATCCTGACTTTTCTATTTGTACACACAGAAGAAGTAAAAAAGCATTTCCATGACTCATTTCGGGTGTCATTTACATGAAAAAGGCTGACAGTATCAAATATTAATTTTATATTTTCAGCTTACGCGTACACAATGCTTCAACATCTTTGCTTGATTCGTTTACTTGGAGTAAAGCATAATAATTGCTGCTTTTACTGGTAGGTCAAAATTGAATCTATAAAATTTTCTGTGAAACATTTTTTCTTTTAAAAACACCGTAAAATGTGATTATTCGCCATTCTTGTCTCACTAGTCAAGGAATCAAAAAGCTGCATCTATCAATAGATAATACAGCATATTATTACTGTTTTAATTGCATAATAAAAGGATTTATCTGTTTTCCTATAGGAGAGCTCTAAAAGAGGCTTATTTAATTCATTAATGAAACAATGAAATATGCCAGCTGCCAACTCTATGCAAAGAATAATTTCATATAATAATTATTATTTAATTCATATCAAAGCAGATAGGCAAAAAGTTCTCGTATTAAAGCTGAAAGTGTAATAGTAATATTGGATAGAGCAGTAGTGAGCCACATTATAGAGTAGCCAGTCAATACTCAATAAATCAATCCAAACTTTCGAAATGCAAAGATCTAAACGAATGTGGCAAGTTGTAGTAGCTTCTTCTTCTAGTAATATCTATATTACACTTAACTTTTCGTTTCGGCTTACGTTGATGTTTGTGAAAGGGTGTAACTAATCTGGGGCAGTCTGAGTTCAACTACACCGCAAGAAGAGTACCACAGGGAAGAAAACATTGTGGGCGAGCGGAGTGAATCGTGTGGTTGCACGGAGATTTGTGTTGTTGTGGTCGCATTCGTAATGGAATTAGTGTGAGGATTTGTCTGTTTGTGATATCCATTGATGTGGATGTGGGTGAAACGATATTATTCCTATATAAGTATTTCAATACAGCTCTATTCTACGCTCTATGCTATTAAATTAATGGATATGAGTTTATGAGCAGTGCAGTAGTTTTAGAGGCGGATTGGTAGTGGTTTGTCTTGATAAGAAGTAGCAGGGTGTGTAAAATGCATATGATGATGGTTGAGAGTCAGAGCATTGCTGGTGGCCGGGTACTTTGGTTGTTGTGGTCGGTGTTTTGGTGGTGGTGTGCCTGGTTATTTCGCCTAATACAAACAAAAGCACGAGTTATTCAACCATAATGTAAATCCAATGTATTTCAGAGAAATAGAGACACTCGATAATTGGATCAAAAGGTTTTCGTCTGTTTCCCAAACCAAACATAAATATTAATGCGACTGACATGACGATGAAGAAAACAGAGTCAAAACACTCCATTCAGTTTAACTCACTCACAATTCGTCCGTCAGACCCAAAGAGAAAAGATCCAAGTCGCAGATTGCTGCTCGAGTATCGTCCCTTGTGAATAGTGCCAGGTATACCACAATTTTCCGTAATGCCATTAGCCATTAGTTGTTTATATACGAATATATTATGTGGACGAGTTGGTTTGTGGTTTGTCCTAATCATGTAGAATGTTGTGTGGCATGTACATGTGGTTGTTTACTTACAGTACATGTGTGTCTCCCTCTTCTTCGACAAATGTTTTCTCTGGCTATAGGTCATAATATACTACGTATCATATCATATCATAGGTACAGATCATATTATCGTACTTTACAAAGAAATATGACACCATTCTCGTTGTTTATAATCTTATTTGCTCTCACACAACTCAAAATACACCACAGACACTCAAGATAGCTACATCGGAAACGATACTGCTTTAAAGTTATTATTACCTTCCTATACAGTACATGACCAGATTTAAGTTTAAGTTACGAAAGAATATTATTTTGTTTCTACAAGACTGCCTCTTTTTCTTTCATGTTAAACATTGACAGTTTATAATGTACCTGTACCACACAGAAATCACAACATCTATCTGTAACATGAATACAACAACGTGTTGTGTTGTGTTAGGCTTAGCAATGTTAAGTCACGTCGGGGATTTTACATTTCCTTTGGAGAAAATCCCGTTTCGCACTAGGATGAGCCTGAGGTATCTCCACGACAAATATTTCGGAGAAATTTCTATTTTCTTGATGATTGACAGAAGTTGTGTCTAAAAGAGCATTCCACACGGTAGAATCTCCATGTAATAATTATATCACATAATAATGCTCCTCTCCACGAATATGTTTTCTTTAACAAATCCAGAGGGCACACAATACAAATACAATTATGCCCAGGCATTCCCAAGGTATCATGACAAAGCTTATGACAGAAAGTAAATGACACAATACTGGTAGTGTGTTGTTTGGTGAGAAATTATGAGCCCTGATAGGATAGGACAGGACAGGTCAATGATTACATTGTTAGCATTGTGAAAGGCAGAGATGGAAATCATTTAGAAAACTTGACGAACATAATGCTGCAGCATAATAGTGTTACATTTGCAATGTCATACCACTCCATAAGATCTTTTGCTGTGCTTTCGTCTCTTTTATACACGAAACACACAATTTCAGCCTGGGTTGTATGGGCATGGGCATGAACTGACTTCAGCATAGAGATTCAATCTCTCGTCAAAATTTTCAAAAGCCCGGTGTATCTTTCCACTCGCCTGCACTTGAAAAAGTCAAGTAGTATATATTTAAGTCGGCCGGCCTTCCCTTTTCAAGAGTTAGTCTATCGTTTTTCAATTTGTTAGGCAGGGATAATACTTTAATACAACACAATAGTTCCCGAAGATTGTTGTGTATGTGACTGTAAGTGAAACACTTGAAAATTGTTGAGTATAGCAAAAGGTGAGAGTCAGAGGAGAGCCGAGAGTCCCAGATTATAAGTAAAAGTGTTTAGAGGTACCTTTAGAAGAAGTATTGCATTGCACGTACTTTTGAATCTCTCTTATTGTAACTTTAGTAGACTGGGAGGGATTCTTGTTTACTTATGTTGCTACATAATAGTTACTACTTTATAGCATAATATCGTATAATGGTAGAGCATTATTAGTCAACTAACTGGCTTGTGTGTGAATCTGTGACTGCATGTTCAGTGTGAGCTGTACTGACTGAAATGAAGCGAGCTGAGGTTGGATTCAGTCCACGCCAAAATCCCAACCAGACTCACAACAAAAGCAAATCACAAATGACAATGGATTTGGTTCAGCTTGTAACAAATGAATGCTAAAAGGAAAATAGTAGAAGCTCTTGATCTTTTCGGTTATTATTATTATTGGTAAGTATAGGTACTTATTATATTTGTTATTACTATTATCCACTTCACTTCACCATGTACTCAATTCTTTCCTTCAATTCCTTCATCGTTTTATTTTTCCTTGGAATTACCTCACTTAAGATACAAAGTATAGTTAGCTATAAGTATAGCTGTAGCAGTGCAGAGGGTCACTTGACTTTATATCACTCACACTAAGAAGGGACTTGACTTTCCTTATTCCAACTCCATACTTATTTATATGAGAGGTACAGCTACAGCTATTAAGTGTACCAGCAGGCTTTTTTTCAGCTTGGGTACTTGTATTTATTAAAGTAAAGATATTCTAACTTACTATAACCTGAATATACTGGGAAATGGTATCTGTTTTTCCATATGCTCAATCACACGCGCTCATAGTTCTCAACAAGACTATTTTCCCATTTCTCATTCATGTCACTTCAGGTGTGAGTAAAGTACAGTTTTCCTTTCGCTGCGTGTTATAAGGTTTTTTTGATTTGATTTGATTTGATTTGAATTATGGGTAGGAGAAATACCTAGAGTTCTCTATAAATGATAATTTTTTTGAATATATAAAAACTGTGGTCAGTATGAGAATTACTAATTACATAATATAATATCCCCAATTTCGATGCTCGTACTTTTTGTCTTCGTAAATAGAAATGATGAAGACAGCGAATCTACAGTTAATTATAATCAATGTGTTTTAAAAACTGTCACTACTTATACTTCTTGAATTGCAATAAAGAAGAAAGCGATGTAATAAGTTACTAAAGGGAAAGAGATGTTTGATCTGGATGGAGATTAAGGGTTTTATTGCAGTATACTTTTAATTGAATAAAAGAGTACAGATCATTCGTTTTAACTTTAAAGGTCGGAGGAGGCGGATATGAAACAGAATGTTAAAATAGTAATAAGACATTCATGTAAGATAAGAAAGATCTCGTTAAGAGAACAAATTATAGCAACAATATTAAAATAAATAGGATTATATGTAAACAGGATTTTTCTCCAGAGGCAGATGTAAGTCAGAAAGTTTGAAAAGGTAAACGTTTGATTGTTAAAGCAGAGTTCATGTAGGAGTGTGGCTTGCTGCAGTGATAATAATAGCATAAATGGAAAAGTGTGCTTTTGAATTGACGGGGGTGTGAGAGAACGAAAATACTTCTTTGCTCACTATCAAATTATTTATAGCAAGCACACATGCTTAACTAGCACACATATACTTTTGATATTTATACTATGATCTGGATCTGACAGACTAGTTTTTACTTTTCTTTGCTATACCTAAATATATACTCAAGTATTATCAAGTTCCTTAGAATTACAACTAGATTATTTCATTCAGTCCATATACAATTTATGTGTGTAGTACCATAACGGTTGTAGCGTGTAATAATATGTAGTTTGAGGAGTGGGGCATTTTCTATACAAAGTTGCACACAGATATTACAATAATTCTCGATGCATGCCTTCGCTTGTGAGTTTCGAATGAAAAAATGACTTGAAATTGTAACAACAAAGATGATGGGACGATCCCCCAAACGGGAAGAATTATTATTGGATTCTCATCCTTTGAAATAATTCTCACCTTGCTTTTTCCACTAACTGCTTCTTACTGCACTTACTACACACTTGCAGCAGGGTTGACCCAAAAACGCCCTAAAGAATGCGATAAATGGAATATTTGTGGTATTTTCATTCCTGGAATTCTTTCGAATGCATTTCCATCGGTCAATGCACAAGTGGGTGTCTTTCCATTGTACAGAGAGTACGTGTCTACGCAGTACATTGTGCATGTGCAATGTACTGTTAATTTTTCACCGTTAGTATCCAATGAAAAGTGTAGCAGTAAGTATATGAAAGCATCGTAAATTGGTAACAACATTTGATTGTGTAATTCAATAGTGCCTTGCTCTGATAATCTGGTTTTGAGTGCATCCAATAAAAATGCAAGGCAGTCTACTCTCATAGTATCCTCTTTCTTCACAAAAAATGTGATAATGTTGTCAAAATCATATACGAGATAAACCTTGGAAGCTTTATTAGCTCGAGTGAACCATAAAATGCCCGTCTGCCAAGTGGACTGTTCACTCTGCAGATTGATATTGCAACACAATGTCCACGAAACGAAATGCGAGACTGTTGATTCGTATCTAAAATCATTATTCCATTTAAAAACACATTAAAATAACACAATCAATCAAAGCCATTATGTGGACATTGTTTATTACGATCGTTTCCTTTAGTTATACACACACTCTGCTTTGTTAACTAAAGATTGACTCTTATAAGTCACTATTACACTTCAGATCTCTATATACTGCTTTTTCTTTTCTGTGCGTATTCTTATCGCACAAAGGTAATGTGATATAATACTCAATCTATCTGTGTGTATGCAAACAATATAAAATTTTACGACTTGAGATTAAACTCGGTAATTAATTAAATGATCTCTAAATCTTTCCCGATAATATTTTAGTTTAGAATTTCGTCTGGTTCTTGAACAGGCCTGAGTTAGTGAGAACAACAGCCGGTTGTTGTGTGGGTCCAGCGCAGTTGTCCAGTTAACAACAGCAGCAGCCCACAGAAAAACCAGAAACGGAGTCAGCTCGTGATTTCACAATGAGAATGACAATGAAACTTGAGCCAAACTTAGAGTTGACTAACTGACTGATTTTATTTGATTGTACATAGACAAAACATTATTACTACTACTTTACAATTCTACACTATCGCATACCTATGTACTTACCTGGCCATTATTGACTCGTACCTATCTGCTCGTATTGTTAGATACTCACAGATACGGATACACATTAAGTCTCTCTCAATTTCCTATAAGTGGCATTTGTAGCTCTATATGTAAATATAAGTACTATACGGGTATACGGATGATGGTTGTAGTTGTGCATTTAAAAATCGTATATGTAAAGCAATTTAAGATGAGCTTTGAGTTTTAACTGGCTGCGACTACGCTAACTATGTCATTTCATTATTTCCAAGATGCTATTGCAGATAGAAAACTGTAAGAAAAACATTTAGTATTTTTTCTCGGCTGAAATTTGAGCACCCGCACAGTAAATCTTCTATATAAAAGAAGGCTAAATTTAATGACTCGGCCTATTATTCCTTAATTTATGAGAGATTCTGAAACTTTTAAGCATTTAAAGGAATTTCCGTGCTTGTTTTCTTTATCTATGACATTTTTATGGCTACCCTGCCGACAGTAGTAGTAATAGTAGTGTGCTCCACTCTTTCCTCTACCCGTATACTCATAAACACACACTTGATGCTCCCTACACTTCTATACACCACCACCAACACATTTTATACAACACACGCACCAATAGAAAACCGAAGCACCAGCAAACTGCCTTTTACACATTGCACTGCATATTACTGTTGCGTCTTCATATAATATTATTACTATTACTATTAGTAACATTATTGCTTTCTGCCCAACTTCCTCTAATAGAGCCAGACAGGCCTCAGAACAACTATATTCTGAAATTCCACCTAATAGTTCCAAGGTGGCAGACATCCCATCCTCTAATCTGTATTAGTGTAGTAACTTGCTATATCTCTCTGAGAAACTAACTCAACTTAAATAAAGACAGTAAAACGACTAAATTTTATCTTTACATTTGTTTCTCAGACCGTCAGACCGCATCCTCAAGTGTAGTACCTTGCCTAACTCTGATATCATTGTGTCTTGCTCCTTGTTACAAATACATAACGTAATTCTTAACATGCTACATACAAATCATCTACACACAGATAGGTACTCACAGGCACATAAAATCCCTGCATGACAACATAAACTGATAAATCCGGGATTTCTTCAAAAATTACACAAAAGGATATAAATTACAAGACCATTACCGACATAAAATGATTGCAACAATTTTTTATTATCTCTAGTACTATGTAAATTTTGTACATGTTAACTGTGGGATAATTGCTTCAATAATTAAATTAGTGACGGATGAAGGATTTTCCTGAATACAGAATAGGTAATTAATCAATAGGGATAATAGGGACGAAGAATTGTATGGAGAGATATAACATTTACTAAAGGGGCGACGATGAGAATTCCTTCTTATTTGGTTTTATATAAGAGTACCTGATTGTACACCAGTCAGAGAGTCTCGTGAGACTCACGGATGGGCTTCGTGAGATGATAAGGTGAAGAATGCGTGTAAAACTCTCGTTTTCGAACAACGGTGTTTGTTCAACTTGTTGACACACGATGAGAGGACCTCGTGACATTTTCTTTTGACATGGTAATTGGTACTGTTGGAGGAACAACTGATAGTTGTCAATTATCATTAGCCCTCTGTCATCGACACAGACCGCCCAAAGACTCACCCTCACTCACACATTGTAATAAACACACATTCATTTCGTTGTTGTCTTTGATTTAGTTTCATTTGAATACAATGTGGCCAGTATAATGCTAGTAGAACATGCTGTTTGTAAGCAAAACAAAACCAAACAAAATCGATTGAGAAATTCCGATCTCATGCAACACTAACTAACTACAAATAACGCAAGTAAAATATTATAATAGGTAATGTGCGTATAGGGATATCGTCCCATTGTGTGTAGTGTGATGGAATGTGAGCAACACTTGGGAAAAATTAACATTTCCAAACTGTGTTGCTCAGAAAACATACCACATGCTACACAAGTCTTTTGTTTATACATACCGAGAGGTTGTTATTGATAGTTGATAGTGAAACGTCGAAATATTTCACCACCGCCGGCTCAGTCGAGAGATAGAATTTCTTCCCTTGTTCTTATTATTAGGTAGAATGCTTGTTCACAATCAAACAGATTGGCTTGGTGCGCATAGTAGACACTTAAATATTCAGAATTATGTTCTTGTTGCCGAAAACGGATATTCGTATGGTCGTATAGCATCACCTGCAGCGAAATCTATTTTTGTACAGTTATTTATGTTCGCATGAGATTAACTAAGTTTGAAATGCACACAGGACATATGTTAATATGAACTGCATACTTAGACACACACTCTATACATACCTGTCCGCATGATTGACCAGATAAGTTTTATTTCCGTTGTGTTTGTTCATCATATTCATGTTCAACAAGTAAATCGAACAGATTGTGAACTCATGCGGTTTGGAACGTCTGCCTTTGTAGGCTTATTACTTATTTATTGCCATTACAATTATCAATATGTGTATTATTATTAGTAGTACTATACTCGTTACATCATGCTAATGTAACTTGTATGATAATCATATTATGCTGATGATCATCAGGAATTTCTCTGCTCAATTGGCTAGAAACATCTGTATATATTTCATTGTGTAAATTCTTATGGTACAGATACCTCGTTGATTCTAACGGGAGCGTCATGCAATGATGTCAAGACTTAAGACAATACAACACAACAGTTGGTGAGTTGACTGCATGAAATCGTCTGCAGGGAAGCTAAACAAATCCTCTGGTATCAATTTTTGTCTGAAAAGGAACAATAATATTATTAAAATCCGTGTTCATCTGTCTTGTTCTGCTTTTCAAGAGAAACTCAAATGGAGAAGCGTTTAAAGAATATTCTGAAGAAGTCATACTGACAGAAACTCAAATCAAGTAGTGAATTGTAAGTAGTAGTAGGATGTGTTGTAAGTAAAACGAAGCTTGTTAGTTATTTAGATGAAATGGTAAAATATTAAACAGTTGATCTTGATTTGTTTGATAATGAGATTGGGTATATATTTGTAAGGCCTATATGAGATGTGTGTGTAATATTATACGGATAATAGCCAACATAAAGTGCGTGCCTTAGGCCGGGTGTTATTGTGGAGATGATCATGATGATGATCTTTATGAAATTCGTTCCATAAACTAGGTAAACGAAAAGATCTCAACGCCCATGCTCAAACACCGACTTTGAATTTGAAGGGATCAAGCAGCTTCTAAAAATCCATTCTGGCACTTGATGCTAATTTATCTTACACCTTATTTAGAATTACAATTTACTTCATTCTTAATGTCAGCTTACACCACTCTGCCTCGTTTTCAGTAAGCATGTGTATATTCAGCATTGCATACAGAGTGGCTAATGTAAATATCCAAGGTAAAGGAAATAGAATGATTCAAGACTGCAGTATGTAGGTTCAATAATGTTAGAGAGTAATGGAAGTGTATGTCATGTATTACATGATTTGATGAGATTCCTTCTTCTCCAAAAACATTCTACAAGAACAAGGAATACACATTTAATACTTAAAGTCAAAAGATAAGCCAATCACATGCCAGTTACTGCTACAATCAGCTAACCATTCATTGCACGCAACATTCTTTCCCTTTTTATTATCACGAATTTAATGTATATAAATTTATTGACGCTTCCTAACATAAGTACCTAATTACTCAAGATACTATTTATTATCTTCGCTGTTTTTCATAATACGATTTCTACATTGTTGTAGTAAACGAAAATATAATTTTTATTTTCACTTCATTTAACACTTCTGAACGGGCATCTTTGTTAAAACTTTCGTTGTACTTCGGTCGTCGGGACACAACTTCGGTCGTCGGGACACAACTTGAATTACAACGTATGTGGGGAATCTGAAAGGTAAGTTTAATGTAATAATAACTAAAACTGACATTGAATAAAAGAAGCGTAGAAATGAAATAAAATTTAGAACTGTAAATAGCATTTTTAAAATTGCTAAAAGGTTTTTTTACATAATTTGTAATCGCCAGTAATCAAAACAGCAACGGCTGTATTATTTCTGAACAAGCTTGATCAGAGCAATATTTAAAAATCCAAGTAAACTGATTACTTGTATGTATCCATCCGTAATTAAAGAAGCTTACCTGTGTAGTTTGATATTATGGACTTTCATAATTGACCTGACACATAACTAATGTGGACAAACCGACAGAGCTTGTGTAATGGACCATTCCCTTACACAGAGAGATAACCAACAAGTAGGATTTGTTAAAGCAGTCTTATAGTTTTTTACTAATGCTGGTTAGATGACTCGCCGTATTGTTATTGATTAAAGCACATAGGGTTTCATGCAGATGTATAGCTTTAGTAGAATGCAACATTGTATTTCTGTAATAGGAAGGAACGAATTCTCGTTACACACATCAAGCGAGAGATGAATTACCTATAAAAGGAAGCTGTGCATGTGCATAAGTAATCTATCGTGGTTAAAGGACGAAGCGGGCGGCTGCGGCAAAGATCAAACCAGCACATCGGATTATATGAGAGTTGAAGATGTGCCTTAATCAAGCCTATTATCTTCACATCATATAAGGGATGATTGTCATAATCATGATCACCACAAGAGAAAAATAAAATATACAAGCCATAAGTAGCCACTCAATGTTGTGTATACGCAGAAACTCTCTCTCGAGAGTATTTCAATGCATATCCCTGGTGCTATAAGCCTATAATAGCGCTACTCATCCAATAAAACGATTCTCCACGTATATAGCATGAAAGAGCAACAATAGCTAAGTCATGTGAAGCATGCACAGTCATCTTAATAAAAAAGTTTCGTCTTTAGTACATGCAGATATTATTATGATTATGATTATTATTATTGTATAATCATACGTAACAAAGTAATGATGATAATGTGTTTGAATGATGTTAAATCATGCCATAAATTTATTATGTGTGTTGGAGATGGTAACAATGCTTGTTTAGCGTTATTATCCGTGTATGTAGCCTCTAACAGGCTAAATAATAACATTCTGCACAATGCATTTAGTGAATAATGCTTCTTTGTCCATGTAAATGGTAGCGGCTTTAGTGTAGTTAACGTAACGACGTGCTGTAATCAAATGAATAAATAAATACACGCAGTAAGTGCAAAGCGAGTCGCAGAGAAATTGTCAAGCCTTGTCTTGTGATGAGTTTTGACGAGGTGTTGTTCCACGACAAAAGACTTCAGCGCAAATTACAACTACTACACTGCTAAAGAATCCACACAGCTCCTCATCATCAGAAGAGTTAAAGGATATAAACTTCCCATTTGCAGTTAGATCTTGGTATATTCGTGTCTTGTCTATATACCTAAATATATATACAGCTCTTCATGATTTTCTTTGCTGGATATGTCTATAGAGGAATACATATAGCTTCAGATGAGACAGAGAACCGTAGTTTTCGGTATGGTGCAGTCAGTTGAGTTTTATGAGAGGCGATCAGGATAAAGGACACTAAAGTTAAAAGGCTGTGTAGTTGTAGTAAGTAGTTTGCTTTTGTAATACCTACCAACCACCACAAATGCAACTTGGACAGTGGTAGGCTGCATGAGCAGACATTCAGACGTCAAATGCATAGGAAGGTATATGTATAGGTATATTCTTCACTTTTTTCTCTCTCTAGGATGCATGCAATAGTTTCGATGCTACTTTTTCCTCAGAAATCCTTTTCTATATTCTCGACTTTTGTATAGATTGAAGAATTCAAGCAAATCTTCTCTGCTTCAGTAAAATGAAACAATACTTTTTTAAAAGAGATTTAAAATTATTTATCGATACATTGTCAGTGTGACCGACTGGTCCATGATCATACATCTCAGGAACTTCCTACATACACATTATTAGTAGTAGTATAGTAGTTGTGTAATTGTAGCTAATTATAACTTTTATAACTCATTGTTTTACATAAACTTATGGCGGATTGTCTGATAATCTGCATGTGTACTATGTTAAAATATATATTAGTATATAGAAATACAGTTTGGTAGGTAAAGAAGTTGTAAATAGACTAATTTATTGTGGACATGAAATATTCGCATAAATATTATTTTTCTAATGTGCAAATATTGTAAAATAGGTATTATGAACTTTATGACTATAAGTAAACAATCTGGTAATACTAGATTATACCCGATGGTACTATATGGTAAAAGGTTTTGTGAAGATGCCTTAAAGTTTAAGTAAAGAGCGATGGGAGAAAGAAGAAGAGCGAAAAGTGGCTTGATCATTTAGTTGGAGAATCCGAGAGGAGGGTTGTTCTTGTTCAAAATGGTTTTGTCACAATAAATTAGTTGGCCGTATCGAGTTTGTTGGTGTTAAATGATTCGAGACGCTTTTTCTATGTTGCGCTATACGACCTGAACTCTTTTCATCCATTACGTTGAACAAGGTCCTTTGCCCCTTCCAGTCTATTCATTGCCATTACCACTCACATTTAGATACACTTTTGTCCAATTGCCATCGTATCTTTCTATTCACTCAATTGAATTCATAACGACTCTCGGTCTAGCACAGCTACAAACCTATACTGCTACTATAGCTTATGACAATAATAATAGTAGCAGTAATAATAATAATAATAATAATAATGGAGTATAATGGCAGTCCATTTTTTCCAAATTTGCACCATTGCATCGTGTCGGGGCCGACCGTCTACGTCCACCCGACCAACTTCACAATGACACTACTTACTGACTTATTGAGTTGACAATATTATTATTACAACCTTAGTTGGGTTCATAGCATACAATTCACTTTATATTTCTCATTCAATGCTGCTTTTATTGTGAGAGTTATATATAGCCATGTAATGTGTAATGGGTGCTATGTGTGTGTATAAATATTATATCTCATCTTTATCCTTATAATGGAAATCGTAACTGCTATTATTATTGTTATTAACATATTATTTGTTCAGAAGACCACGTTCTGCTATATAGTACAAGAAACACAGTCGCTTGAAGCTGATAAAGTTTGTTCGTCTGTATGTAATGTGTACAAGGAATCTGTTCAATTCTATACGTGCCATTATTTGAATACAAGATGAGATTCGTTGGGAGACTAGCTAAACTCTTTTCCATATCTTCAAACCAAACAATCATTCACAATAGACCATTTCCCTTGGTCATTCGGTCACTTTATTTCTTTTTGAGAAAAATGACATGGGACATTATATGGTAGGTCTATATCTATATTAAGATATATATCTTGTAATGAATGGTGCAACAGAAGTTATATAGATATACATATAGACACGCTACTTATATAGGTATGTACTTATATAACATTTATATAGACAATGATTACAATTTATAATGCAGGGAGGAGAAGGAGATGATGCACACCTACTAAAAACAGACGTTGTGGATGAAGTGACTTATTTTTGTATAGTTTGGCTTACGACTTGGTTTAGTAGACTGTTAGTGAGCTGAGTTGATTTTCCCGAATTGTTTGATGACTGTGAAGCAACAACAATCATCATTTTCATTCCGAGCCATTACAAGTTGTACGAGCGTACGATACGAAATCTTTTGTGGTGTATTGTAGTCGTTGTGAATGATTTCAAAGGCTGAGAGAGAAAGACGACAACTGTCCAGCCCATTCCATGACACTTTCTGACCGAGTCGAGTCAAAAGCATTATTGACTTCTCTTCTCACCCATAAGCAATTCAATGGAGTAACTTAACTAGCATTAAACCGAAAATTGTGCATCAAAGGCAAAACATACAGTCAATTCAAGTTTCAATTCTCACTCTGACCGGTCTTCATTCACTCAAACGTGACCTTATGTTATTATTGTCATATTTTCTATCACCTATTCAGGCGCTGGCCTTTCTTCCCTTTCTGCCGTCCCATTTAGCAACGATGTCTATATTTTACGCGTATTACGGTCATGTGTATATCCATTGTTTGCAAAGAGACCTCGACAAAACTTGAATGTAATTTATTGTGTAAACGAGTAACTAACTCTAACTATACATCATTATGTTACATTTGTAGCTCAATTCATAATCAATCGTCCGTGCCATTTTAATAGACTCGACTAATAGTTAATACTTAGACTCCAATGGAGTAAATGGCTCTATTCGAGTCATGGCTATGCCTGTGCTGTACGTGTGTACTAAATAATACACTTATTTTTACAAGGTGCTCATACTAGCTGTCTTTCACTGGGAGATGTGGGATGCGGTGCAATGTGTTGAACTTGGAACACTTACCAGTCCTAAATTGATGTTTGGTAAAATGAAATCAAGTATTCCGTTATGTTGTGAGTGTATTTAGTTCGTTCAGAGAATGCTTATATTTAATAACATTCTCATTATCGTATTATAATATGCGAAGGCTATGGTTTCATACATTATGCTTTTCATTTGTGCCATTTCTCTTTGTTGCGGCAAGTATAATATTTCATTCAATAAATGAAGCAGATGTATTATGAATATCTAGACCGACTACTTCTCTACCTTTGCTTTGTCTCCAGACACTTCAAACTAATTTTTGTTTTGGTGCATTTAAATTTGTTGTGCAAATCTACAAATAAAATTATTAGTGCTTGTTTTTGATTTGTATTAGATATAATATATTTTGCTTATAATAGTGTGCATTTAATAATGATCATCCATTCCACCTGGCAAAATAGTGAAGATATTTGTTATCCCATTTTATTAGTTATTACAGATCAATCTTGAGAAATTCCTCTTTCTAAGTAATTGTTTAAAAGCATGCATAAGTTCAAACATCAGTATGTCATTGAAGGTCTAATACATATCTGTATAATATAATGGTGCTATCTGTATCTGTATGTGTCAATCTTTGAAAACTATTCTGTGCTCAAGGAGCATGTAGTATGTATTGAGAAAAATTATGACTGCGTATACAATTGTTTGTAAATTAAGCAGGGAATTTCTTGGAAATGAGAAAAGTTGTGCATACAATAAAAAATGTGACATCTCCGTTAAGAAATTTTTGGTTAACGAAGCTGAAAGAATTTTCTGTTAAGCTCGACAAGTATAATGTTCCCTTACACAACTAACTCACGATTCGTTGACGAAAACGTATGTAAAGGAAATACATACGCCAATAAGAGTACGCACACAATAATGGATTGTGAATTGAAGTCTGCACAAGTTAAATCGTAAATGTTCGGCTATAAAACATGACTCGTTGGATTTCAATACCAAATTTGGTGATGGATTGAACTTTTACATTGTCGTCGCGAGACATGAAACTCCATTACAATTTCTTTAGCCTCCCATTCCGCCAGACATTATCATTGCAATTTCATTGCTTTAACTTGACTCGACTTTATTTTATTACAGTTACCTAGAACTCAGAAACGATTCAACGTGTAATGTCTCCTATCCCTTTGTATTATAGGTACTTTCTGTACCTACCACACATTGAACACTTGTTTCGTTTCAGAATTCCACTACATTAAACCCTGCAATAATGATCACCGTTTTCTTTCCTCTCTCCCTGATCCTGAAAAGTAGAAAATTGCCGAGACTTGTATAGAATTGTATAACATGTCTCATCTAATGTGTTGCTTAATGTACTATGTAGGGCAATAATAAATAAATAAATTGTATGTAACAGTAATAATACGATACGTGTGAAGATAATAATAGAAACTGTCCAAAGACACACCACGCATGTAACTAATAATGAGGAACAAGTTTATTTTGACGTGTGTCTATGTCTATTCTTGTCCATCTTCACAACCTTCCATCACATAAGGCAACAAAATATTGTCGTGACGAAATGTCATGTACAACATTCATACATGTACAAAGGTAATCTTCTCCTTCCTTATCCCATGCAGTTACAACTTACACCTAAAAGCACATCTTCATATTTTCATTAACTTTCCCTGCTCCTCTCTTTGTATATTATTACCATAGCCCATTTAATATACACACGCCGAGGAGGAGATCATAATAAATGTATGTGAGTTGGATACACAAACACACGATTTGTCATACACAATCATTCGTTTCGTTTATTAGGCAGGTGAATAATCTATATGAATATAATTTAGCCATGTTACAGTTTAAGTATGTTTGTCTTATACGTACAAAAACTCCCAGAGGTAATAATAACCAAGAAACGAGAAAGTAAATAAAAAGCATTGAGTTGAGTTGAGTGTAGTTACAACTAGTAGAAGAATAAAAAACTTGAACATTTACATTATTATATCTGCAGCAGATAGCTACAGGACGAGACCTTTGTAATGTACAATGTGTTATTTAACTTTACCATTTTACATTACACGTTCCATGGCACGTCTCTCTCTCTGTGTCTGTTCAATGTAAGTGAAGACTGTGAAAGTGTTGTTGTTCTCCTGTCTGGTTGCATGGAAGGATTCTGTACATTATTTCCTATTATATAATATTATCACGAGTATGATAATAATAATAATAGTATCACAAGTAATATATTACTCCTCGTTACAATGGAATATGGAATATGGCACATCACATTATTGTACAAGAAGTATCATATGGTGAGGTAGCGTTATGAAGTGAGTCCAGTCGAGTGTTGCAGTAATGTATGAGCCAGCCTAGAGCAAAACTAACTCATGTTTAAGAAAGAAGTCCCACTACGATTAGTTACGTATATTATCGTTGAGATGACGGATAATAATATCTTATTCTTTTATTTCTTTCGTATATATATGTAAACTTATTATTATGATATCTGTACTATTTAGTTTCTACTGTGAAGTGATGAATAGTAGTAGTGATCTTGATAGCCTCACTTATACATTACACTCACATACATACACAGTAAAGTAATAATGAAATGATATGAAATAAGTAATCTAATCACACACATATAGGTAATATGCTCATAGTATACTACTCGTTTCTTTCTACAGTGTAATAATAATATAAGCAAACATGTGAGTTGTTGTTGAATTAAGTTGAGTTGAGCATTTTGGATGAGATTGAGATGAGTCGACGCGGAGTACAAGCTCAAAACGAAAAATCTCAGCATGAGCTTAGCTGGAGAAATTTTTTCCATCATGTACACATTTATTATATTCTATATAAGTACTAACTTATATTATACTCTCTTTTCATATGTAATACTACTACAATTGATACATACACATAATATTATATAATAATGCTTGATATCATGTACGAGTATGTACATTGTACATTAGTTGAGAAAAACACCCGTGAATAAACACGTTAACTGAAATGGGTGTCACGAATCATTTAGTCATCATCCCATAAAGGAAACGAGACTAGTCTTTCCAAGGGTAGGTCCAATCCAAAATACAGAAGAGAAGAAAGGCATTCATTTCACATACTTAAATACAAATATATAAAATAATACACTACAGAGATAGAGATGATGGATACGAGAAGTGTATTATACTGTAAAGAGCCTAGCCCTCTCTCTCTGGTTGTGCGAGCTTCATCTTTCATTTTCATAACCTTTTACTCACATTAGTATTGCATTCACAATCCATTATCCATTACGGGTGTATTTGCTTTAAAGCATAATATGCTTTTTTATTATTACATATACAGAATAGTATACTCATCTTCCACTTTAGTACAAACGACTATATTGTGCAGTTGTATTGTATAAGTAGTTTCTTTAATACAACATGATTTTTTGTATAATACAAATATTAAAGTACACACACGGTAAGTGTAGACGATGCACACTTGTGCTGTGTTGAGCTATTTAGGCTTGTCTTGTTCAACTATTTATATTCTACAGGCGCAATTCCATTTTTGAGATAGCACATCGTATGGTATTAAATGGTATGGAGTGGTAGCTTCGGTATGTGTAGTATGATGTGTGGAGTATATGGGAGATTATGGAGTTAGGTATTAATGAAAAGCAATATTATTTGTTATTGTGTTCATTACTTATGCATACAGTGACCCGAGCCCATCTTTGCGCCTCACAATTTTCCCATTAGTATTTTGATTTGAGATGAGCCACAGCAGAGAGGAGTTCAATCTGACATGACAGCTCATCCATTATTTTATTGTTATTTGGTCTTGCTGCACAAGCCCCGTTGATTCTCTATATCCTTAGCTGCCTCTAAACCAACATTCTTACATTTTACTGCTGGTAATTTCACACCAATTGTGTAAATACGCTTGTGTTCCTCTCCCAGGGTGATTTATTTCTTGAAAGAGAGGCTTTCGTGCTCCTGTCTCGAAATAAATAAATTACTTTCCATTCTGTAATTGCATTTCGCAGGATTTTATTGTTTAATTTTTTATTTTTCCCTTACAAATACTCTTAAAACTTTATCTGATTGTTAATGTACTTCAAACACTGAAAACGCGTAATTATATTTAAGTCACTATATAATTGGAAGCTAAAAGTCCCAACGCTTTGAAAAGTTACCTATGACGTACTTTTAGCAGAAAAATATGTATCTATAGGCTTTATCTGGATGGGAATGGCAATCCTTCATGAATTTAGTATAGGAGTCCTAAAATTAATTTTTTTAAGTCGCATTATGGAAGGAATGAGACAAATGATATCAATCACCACGCCTTGCTTTTACGATTTATACGAGGATGAGTCATAGAAATACACAGAAAATTACGGATTACTAAATTATGTAATAATGCATTATAGTATTACTTTCTGATGAATTGTTGCAGTAAAAATAAGTAATCCTTTTGTTAGAGTGTAAAAGTGATCATTGGTTTTAATGGAAAGTCGAATTGATCAATGAGTAGTATTTTAAGAGTCATTTACGATAATGTATGAAGGTTTTTATTCGTAAACGCCGCACTGTTTTCGTTCTCGCAACATTAACTCTTTACTATACTCGAAGGAGAAAGGTTAAAAAGTCTATTTTACCACCAGCACTCTGATTGCGTTGTAATGCAGCGTAATAAAGGGTAAAAGTGATCTAAGTTTTAATGGAACTCTCTGCAACAAAAGAGACTACGACGGTCAGACACATCTTCTCGCTTACAGAACAAAGTACACACATAGATTGTTTACTTAGCAAGATTTACTTGCGGTTTTAGTACGATTACTTCGCAGATAATGTAACATACCTATAGTAAACTGCCTTCTTCTTTACAATATCACATTACTATATGTTTCTTGCTTATATACTCATACATATATAAGCTTCATGTAGGTTACAATACACATACAGATATATTGGTACATCTCAGAGGATAATGTGCTCAGTCGGACAGAAAAGAAAGAATGAGAGCAGTATGAGTGTAATAGCGTAGTAGATCAGGAGAAGAGAGAGAGAATGAAATGGAAGAGAGAGGAATTACTGAAAGAAAAGACACTGTGAGAGTATTTTATGACATTACTGTGGTTTTTCTTTTAGTGGATCGTAATAGCACAAGGAAGTAGTAGTAGAAATAGCGTGAATATACTAAAAGGATCTGGTAGAAGTATTTGTGTATAAGTATAGGACAGATTGGTTGGGTTTGGGAGTAAGAAGAGAAAGTGCTGATGGTGAAAAGAGTGGAGTGGTTAGCTAATTTTGAGTCTGATGTGATGTGAGGAGCAGAGTGGTTAGAGCTAGTTAGATAGGCCAGTTACGATGGGAATAGGGAGGTCTTTTGGATAATGTAGTGGTAGTGAGGGTCTATTAACTCCAAAGAGAGACATGCTCCGTCCGCTGCGAAGGAAGATCCTCCAGCAGCCAGCGTCGGAATTTGATCCGGCCATAATGGTATCGATCTTCAGGGGAATGAAATGAAATGGAATCACACACACATTCACACAAACACATACACACCACAAACCAAAAGAGAACCAACTATTTTTGTATAATTTGTATCTACTTTAGCTCGCTTACGCGACGAGTCACGTCGCAACCAGAAAACTAAACGTGAACAACTCCAAGTTCAGAGACGAGTCTCTGCTCCGTTAAAAAAACGGTCATGTCCTTTTGCTTCCTACATACAAGCTCCACAAGCTAGCCTTGTTTTTCTCTGTCAAGCTCCTCTTCTCCAACAAACTAAACTCTACCAACTAAAGTGGTAATATGAAAGTGAGATGTTGAGCTTTTTCCCATTCTATAAGCAATGTTTAATAAAATTGTGTACTTTCCTCAATCACTTTTTTAAAGCTCTTTGCTATATACCCCTAAGCCTCTTTGTTGTATGCTTATGTAGGTATAAGCATGTACATACAGTAATGGGTTTCTACAGTATTAGTTTTACTACTATGCCACGTAATTGCACAAACTCAACTCTACAGAGACCAGCTATTCAGATTTTTATATTTATAAAATGTCTGAGTCTGCTGGTTCTGCCATTTGTGTGGTGGTAGTCGCGTATACTTTGCTTCTATTAGTAAATGTATTCGCAGCAGTAAGTGGAAGTGGTGGTATGCAATGCAGAGATAAAAACTGTCAATGTAAAACATGCTTTTATAAAAAGAGTAGTAACTTTGCCCGTATTTTAGTATGCTGGGGTTTTGTTAGTGCATGATGATGATGATGGTTAAGGTACTTTTGGATTTAGAACCTTGCTACTCTGGGATATTTTGCATAGAAACTGCTTGCATTAAAAGATTGTAGAGTATTGCTCGATTGAAGCAAGGTAGTATGAAAAGGCAAGCGAAGACAGACACACAAACGACGATGACGACGGAGACGACGACGGAGGGAATGATTCAACGAGTTAAGTTTGACTACAAAGTATAAAAGGTTGGTAAGTAGTGTGTGAAGTGGAGCAGAACAGAAGAGAAGCATAAACCATGATGATGATCATGATGAAGGCATTATAGGGGATTTTTCTTCTAGATTATGATGACATGACGAGGGAAAACCGGAAGGAAGGAAGTCGAGAAAGAGCGGAAATGACAATTTGGCAAGATCCAAATTCCCTCTTTCCCTTCCCAATGCATCCACTAAACCCATATATCTCATCCTCAGATCTATTTATATACAACGTATCTTCTCCCTTCTTACGACCATGTCTACTTTACTTATGCATTTTAACTAATCTGTCTTATTAAGGAAATATAATAATACATTGTTCTTATGTATTTATATACAGACAATTATTACAGAGCATGAGCAGCCTACGTACTGATACGTATGTACATCACCATTAAACAATAAGCTCTGCTCTTTGCATTAAATTTAACTCTCACAACAGCCTCTATTCTTATTACCTAATATTAAATATTTATTCCTTAACTTCATATCATTTATACAACAGAAACGAAACCACTGCATTGGATTTGTATTCAAACATATTATTATTTGTATTCATTCAAATGCATTATTGATTTGCAAAGTAGATAGGCGTTTATTTAATGAAAGTGTGATTAAAAATTAACTGAGAGTAAGTAAATCTGTAGGTTAAAGGTGCACAGAAAGTTGTGTCAAACAAAATTTATAAGTTAAAATCTTTATATAGGTAAAATACTACATTTCTTTCCTATAAATCAAATTGATAAAATGTTAATTGCAATTAACTTTATTTTCAGAATAAAAATTGATTATTAATTTGCTAATGTGTCACAATTATCTAAAATAAATATACTGTAGTAAGCTACAAAGCGGTAGTTCTAGCAATTGTTCGTAAAAAAGGTTTCAAATATACCTAGTTAAAATTTAATTCATATAGTAGAACGATGGAAAATGTGCATCAATCTGAAATAATAAACGTGATGTTCAGTTAAATGTGTTAGTTAAGAAAGATGTGTGGATTGTTCAAGATATTTGAGACTGACACAGCGTATTAAATTCGTATGATAATGTAGGAAAGTTAAAAGGATTAATGTGGCAAAAATAATTAGGAGTTGTTTTATGTGTTTTTGCAGAGTCATTTCAGACTCACATTTCTAGTTGAGTAGAGAGCCGAGTCTGGCAATTCTCCGCATGGCCAAAGCCATAAAATAAAAGCCCGGTAATATTCTCATTTTCTTCTCTGCGTTAAAGCAACTTTTGCGAAGGAAGAGTATGTTGGATGGAAGAAGGAGAAGAAGAAGAAGAGAGGCGCAACAAACAATAAATTGTGCTTGACTTGCTGTATATGAGACTACACGACTTATGTATGAGTTTCCCTTTCTTGCCTTGTCTTATGAGTTGAGCATTCAAGTTGAAATTCGTTTCCTTGCCGGTTTCGTTTGTGGCATGTTAACAGCGAGTTAGGAAAGTCTTTGAAAACACAAACGAAATATCCATTTCGCTATTTGCATTTTCATTTACAACTGTGTGCCCGTGAATGGCTTTTGCAGTTACTTACCTAGTTATTGTCAGCGTATTAACATATTTATTTGTTTATTGTTAGTTTATTTCTTTCCTAACGAAAGGATTAGTCTCAAGTAATAAGAAGACGTACAGTCATGTTAATAAGTATCCCATAAGGAAAGGTTCTCATTACAATAATCACTTTATGAATGAATAAGTAAGTGAATGGAAAAGATTAAATGCTAAAAGAGAGATGCAGTACCTATATACAGATAGAAGAGGATAATATATAAATAATATATTTGTACAACAAGCTTGTGTAATTTAACTACACTACCTACACCGAAACTGTTTGTACTCATACGCAATAATAATAAAACTGTTTGTCTGGTCCTACGGTGCGATCTTCTGTGTATCTTTATAAGTAGTACGTAGGAGGAGAGAAGTGGTAGGTATCCTTTTGTATTTATGTATGAACATACATAGAGGGTAAAAGGCAAGGCAAGAGTGTTTTTCCTCTCCTGCTGTGATGCTAATCAAATAACACTTAGGACCCATTAAATTACCAGCCTGATAGTTAAATATTGACATACACTATTATGTATAATAGCATATGCACTTAACAAGGAGTAAGGAGACTTCAACCCTCCGCCGGAGATCGAATCGAATTAATTTGCTACGGAAATTAAACTTGATGCACTGGGAAACAACAAAACAACCAGAGTCTCCCCAAACCCTATAAGCTCTCTTTTCATTCAATCCCTCCTACTCCGTTTACAACGCTAACAACGATCTGCTGCAAATATCACACCGACACCGCACATACCGGCAAGACCGTATAGGTCTCAAGAATACCAATACCAAACTCCATACTTAAAACCAAAACTCTATGTTCCGATCATTTAGTTTATTACTCCTAGTTATTGTTTTCAATTTCAAAATGACAACCCAAAGCGTATCCAATGATAGAGTCAAATAATTAAATAATAGTTATATTTATGTATGAACACACAAGAAGGATTACGATTGATGCCAACATATGTAAAATAAAACGACCATTTACAAATGCTTAATACATGGGAGTACATTTAAAGAATTAAGCCTATATATTCGTATTTGAAACACATCATGAATTGATTCCTATTGTACACTTTTCCTTCTAATACATAAAAAACTACAGTTAACCGTATCATGTGCTATAATTATAAAATTTTAATGTTAACTTATTTCACAGTTGCCTTTATCTTGAACCCTAAATCTGCATACTCCTTCAGTAATGAAATTCAGTTAAGTTTTCTTATTTCTAAAAACAAGGATCAAAATTAAACAAAAGTCCTAAACTTCTAAAATTCTAAACAAAGACAAAGTAATAATTTGACCATGTAAATATCTCCAGATATACAAACAATCGAAAAACAATTAATACCAATATTAGGAAGATAAAGATACATTTATAGTACAAATTGGTTAACAACTTATATTATCAGGGCAAACATGTATTATCATTGTCTCTGTTTTGGATGTTGTTTTCCTACCGTAACAAATAGTTGCGTTAGAAAGATAAACAATGATTAGGTTGGAGCATCTGGAATGGGGATTGTAAAGCATTGGTTTACAATTGCCATTTCATGTGCATGCATCATGACATGAGTGTAATGTAAGTAGATAGTAAATTAGGTTGTCTTCATTAAATTAAAATCTTGTAGGAATGGAAACACTTTAAGCACTTTGAAGCACTCAATAATTTAGATAGTTGGTTTGGTCGTAGCACCCTGTGCACGTATAGCCATGCACATTGTGTTGGGAGAATGGACAGAGACTTTAGTTTATTATGTGTAATTAACAGTGCAGACGTTTCCACCTTTTAAATATGTGGCTGAGACTCATAGAAAACAAAGTAGGCACCTATCTACAAGTTTAGATCAATTCAAGCCCGAGAGTCAATATTTTACCAGGTTGAGCTATATAGACAAAAATTATGTTCTTATTTTGCATAAATTGATGCTAAGAAAGATACGGTGAAGTAGAATTAGGTATAGGCAGGTAAAAGGCACAAGGAGAGCTGCAAGACAACTCCATGTGCTTTCTTTTGAAAAGAAGACAGACACAGTCTTGCACATTCTACGTGCACACTACACTCACGTTGTTTGTGAAGGTAGGGAAGTCACAGACGCAGTTCGAGTGGAATTAGTGGTCTGGTCTGGTGTGGTAAGGGTAATTCATCAAATGAGAATTGATTCTGTTCTTCAAGTCAAACATATTGAGTCGTCGTAACTTATATTACTCTCGAGACGTAAATTTATGAGATCAACATGCTAAAACGAGTATTTCAACCTTGAGTGCACTGTGAACCGAAGAAATTGCTCATGTCCTGTCCTCTTATTAGTTGTAGTACTCCCGTCCACACCACTACTCCCTGTATTCACATACAACAAAATTATATTACTCCTAACTGTTATATAAGACTGCTCCTCAATTGTAATTGCCTATAAGGGTGCCTTCTATGTGTCTATATCTCTGACTTTTTAACATATACTTATGTAAGTACACAGTGGCTACCTTATCCCAGCTTGACGTGGTCTGGCAATGTAACTAGTTTACTAATAAGCGTTTCAACCTTGTATTATTTCACTAATGCCTTGCTCTTTCAATCTTATTGTTAGTTAGTGTTTTTATCGAGCCTTGTAAATTAGTTTGGCATTGGTTCGTTGGTAATGCTCTCAATTATCGTGATGGGAAACTCGGAATTATTAGGTTTAGTATAGACAACCTCTCCTATTCATTGAATGATTTCACCCTTATATAACATCTCCTATACTGTATACACATTTAGTAGTGTGTAGTAGTAGTAGTAGTTGTGTAACTAGCCCGTAATAAGTGTGTACTTATCTCTAGTAGAGTCTAATTTCAAATTCAGCAATTTTTACTTGCGTGTAATTGTAATCTCTCCTAATCCTGTTGTAGGTAAGTTAAATGCGTATATAATATTACGAAGGGGCTAATCTGAAAGTTCTACAGACTATGTACGACTACTACTAGATGTCTGCAATTACAAGTATAATGTACAATATAAGTGTGTAATAAAAGGTAGTTTGGTTAATGTAAATAAATTTCAAACGAGTTACACTTACAATAATGCTATGAGTAGGTTTATTAGTGCATGTACATACTATTACACTAAATTACTTTGGATTGGATTGCATGTTTAATGCTATTAAAGCGGAGCGAAAGCGGGAGGAGACACGAAGAACCCAGAGAGACATTATACGGAGTAGAAAAACACAGCACATATAGAAAAAGCAGAAAAAGAGTCAGGGAACGTATCGTAACGTAATGTAAAGTCGTCGTGGAGCGTATGATTACAAAATTAAGTGTTGAGATGTAAATTTAGTTAAAGTTAAACGCAAAGGTTTTGTTGTAAATAAGGACTTCTCTCTCACACCTGTACATTCTGCTTTCTGCCTCCTCTCTCTCTCTCCTGCCCTTCATGACCTGTCTGGGAACTTTAGGCTGATTTGATTATACGACTATGAGACTTGGGTTGTTTGTGAGTGGAGTGTTCCACACAGGCAATTCCCATAAGTCATATTCTTATCGCGACTCATCTCTTGTTTCATGTTCATAATTACACTTAAATTGAGTTTGTTAATCAGAACAGGGCTTGATTCTCCTTTTCCGGACGTGTACAATTGAATACGATGGGGATTAGTTTGATGAGTTATGTTTACTCGGAGTATAAATGTCTCTACAACTAATATAGCATTAGTATTCAAAGCTTCAAACGAAATATTTTTTTCCACCTCGCTCGCTCGCACCTTTCATCTCCATACTCTTCCAAATTAACTATCATCTTGTTTGCTCACACTACAATGAACATAATGGTGTAAATAATCAGGGACTTGAATGCAAAAGGGTAGAGATATGTCCAGAATATTTACGGGTGGCCAAATTCTAAGCAAACAATAACTTGATGGAAAGTCATACGCTATAATAGAGGGGGAGGAGCAAACACAAATCATTACATTCCATCACATCAAATCACTATCACACACATACAAAACTTTTAACTTAATGTTTCTCGTCTCCTTCGCCGTAACATCCTTGTAGTAGTAATTCTTTATTCTTCATACAATTTCCATTACGATGCTGGCACGTAACTGTTTACGAGTAATACGACTTACACGACTTTAATGGATCTATATGCATCTTAAAATGATAAAACTAAAATTTACTACACAATTATTATTGGCGTTAATTAGCAATTTTAACACAAAATAAATTAGGTCACTTGAAAAATTCTTCTTCTAAATACCAATTCTCTATACGCTACAGCATTATGTGTGAAAGTCAATAACAAGTAGCAACCTTTATAGACATATTGTAGGTAATTTCCAACGAAGTTACTTAAAAGTTGCATCTCTACAGGATTTTAGCTTTAGTGTGACTGAAAAGGTAACAAACACTAGCAGGGGGTCAAAAGAGGCAAACTCAATGCAGCATGCAGACATACAAATGTGTAGTAAAGAATCTTTGGCTCACAGCAAGCAGAGAGTGGGACAAAGAGTACAAAGGTATATAATATAGTTGACTAATATAGTGAAATGATGTTTTGGAGTATAAAGCGAGTGTTTAAGTTGAAAGAAAAGTTTTGTGAGTTTTGAGCAAGCTGATTTTATGTCACAGATTCCATTTCACGGCACACCACAATCCTACAGATATAATGTGCAATACAATGGAATCCCTTTTTCCAAACATAACTACACAATGGAACAACAATACCGTCATTGGTTTATAATAATGTTCACTCACACGGATATATTACAGTATTGTGCACACATACATGTATACATAAAATAACACTAGTGCTACCCATTGCCACTTTAGAATTGAGTGCCTAACACCAAATAGCATAACATAACGGTCTGTCATGTCAGAAAAGGGAAAAAATGGTGAAATTCCAAATGGAAAGCAATTGAAGATATTGGGTTGTGCAAGAGAATCTCATTGGATGCTGATGGGAGTGCTTATACAGTCAGTTTATGTATTTTTATCGAAAAATGCTCAATGCTTACCGCACTAGTGATCTTCCACAATTCTCTTCTTCTTATTTTGTACATAGAACGGGAGCGTGGTGGTGTCGTGAGGGGAATGTTAGCGTTACAGATAGATGATGATGATGATGTTGGACATGTAAAGTAAAATGAAGGCACAGGGCACACACAGAACTGAAATACACAACGCCCTGCCTGTTATGTTATTTGATGTAGAGGCAGAGGCAATATAATATCGTCTATAAAGATATAACGAGCGCCCAGGGTCCTATCAAATTCCAAACCAAATAAGTTTCCAAATCTTTTTCCAATCTGCTCAAATAGTTTGCGTTTTGCGAGGACTATTACGATTACGAAACAGGCAAGAGACCATTCTTGACGGTTACGAATGGATGCCGTACTTTTGTATATAGTTAGCAAAGTACCTTGTGTTTTTGTACATATATGGCACCTACAAAAATACTCCTACTACTGTAGATGGAACTGCTAAGTGTAATATTATTTGTAAAGGTACATAATCCCTATAACCATCCTTGAGAGAGCATACAATTTAGAAGAGTAAGCTGGCGATCCTGTGTACATCGTTTGTGTAAAGACATCACCTTTACGTAAGATATTATGTTATATGGGTGCTATACACGAGTGTAAAAATAGGAACAAACGGAAACATGCATAAATGCATGGGCGAAGGCTTTTCTTGAAAGGTTTTACGTAAGTTAGGTAAGTAAACGAAAGGATATGGAGTCCCCAATCAATAAATAACCAATGTAAATGCGTGTCACAGTGGGAAATGAAAGAAGCAACTAAGTCTCGATTGCATTGGAGATTTCCAACTTTTCTGTATGTTTTTCAAGTGACAAACGGAAAAGGAACAAGTGTGTGTGTGAAAATCTAGTTGTACATTTTCTATATTCTGTATGTGGCAAGACTTCTGCAAGAAAAAGAAAGAAAAGGGTTTAAACGGAAATGTACACTGCTGTACTTATTGCTTCAATGTATTGTGTAGTAAATACAAATAGTGCGAATGGTTGGTTGGAGTTTGAGTTGGCTATGGTGAATTCACAGTTTTGTATACAAAATACAAAATTAGGTATAGCAATTTTCGAGAGAGAGACGTATAACACAAAGTAGGAAGGTACATATAAGAAAGACAGTATTATTATTCTTACTTAACTGGTAGAGGCTCTAAAATTGAGATACAAATGTGGAGAGACTGTTAGTATCTGTCTGTGAACGTCGTGAGTGAAGAGATGGGAATGTACGGAAAGGGACAGAGAAAAATCCGCATGTCAACATCTTACACGAGAGAATAAAGAGGTGGGCAAATGGAGTGAGACACGAAGAATAAATCGACTGGAGGAAATTGTCAACCATTTTGCACTACTGTGTTTGCTCTATTTGTTTTCCCTGTTGTTGGGCCCATAGGGAGTTGATAGAGCGAACTGCCTCTCTCTCTCTCGTTCTGTGTATAAAAATGTCCCTGTTTCCCGACACCCATTTCTTCCAGCCATCCATTCAACGGTATCAACATCAAATACCCAGCCAAGTCAACTAGCATGGCATTACATTACATTAACTTCCATCTCCATCTCATCCGCTACTGTCACTTCACTTACTTTTCAATGTCCTTATAGAATCAGCGAAACACAACACACCTAGCTCAATCTCCGTATAGTTGTAACAAAACCGAATTTTGTGTGTTGTGTATGTATGTGTACATAATATTATTCTTACTCTTCTTGATTGCTTCAACGGAATAAGACATGACATGGAAAACGACTGACTTGGGTTTCCAGACAATATGGGCACCGATTTGTTCTTGTTCCGGAGTCAAAGAAATAATACTCTCCTTCTTTCTTTCTTTCACCACTTGCTTTCATGAATCCGAAATTTTTAAAGAGAAAATTGGATGGTTTATACAGTTTATTCTGCAGACGACATGTAATTCCATGCAGCAACTGAGAAGAATGAGGAAATTATGCGATTTTCTTCTACAGTGTAGGACAAGTCATCACCCGTAATAAATATGACGAGGGAATACAAATCTAAAAGATAAATGAAGATTTTTTCCTGGTAAAATACCTACTAGTATGCTAATTCAGCCTGCGTGCTACAGTGATGATATTTTACGTTGGTGCCATCAATGTCAGGTTTCCTTATTAACGTAAGTAAAAGTATAGCTAATGAAATTGCTCTATTAAGTAAATCAGAGGTTTGATCAAGTTTGATCGAGTAGATTGCTCATGGAACTGTGAACAATAATCTTACGAATTTTATTTAATATTACCTGCACGTATTTGATCTGATTAGTTACATAATAAATTGTAGCGCATTTAATCAGCAATCAAATCAGAAAAACTAAAAAAGAGTTGAAAAACTAATTTCGTTATCACCGTTTACATAAATACACAATAAAGCAAAGCTGTCAGAAGACACTTATTTCTTCTCCTAGTTAAAGCATGCTTATTAGTGGAAGTTTGTTGAAAGTAAAACTGAAATATATTGCAGGCACTCTGATAGTTTTAGATTGGTGGTGGTTGAAGCATCGGAGAGAGACTGGAGGAGACAGACAGCTGGAAGGTTCGCTAAAGGATCTAGTTTTTGTCCCTCACCTCTTATAATCATCATCCAGCAAAGGTTCCTCTGCAAGTGAGATAAAAGGTAACAAGAACAAACGGCTTTGCTTACCGTGCCGTGTTCTTGGTGTGTTTAAATGCTAAAGCAAGCTGATCTTTTACTGTAGTGAGTAATGTATAAGAGCAATTCCATCATCCCAAGTGTATCAAGACACATGTAATTTGTTTCAAGTAATTCCTATAATTTCTTCAGGTTGGGTTGTCCAGGCACACGTTGTGGGATTGATTCATATCAATCACTCAAGTCTTGACTTTTCGACAACTTTTTCCTTGTGGATTTTCACCCAAAACTCTGCACACTCCGTCAGATAAACGATTGCCAATAAAATTCCTTTTTATCGCGGCAAAGTTCTGGCTAAAAACTTGCCTGCTGTATATACCTACAAGATAGGCAATCGAATTTACCTGTTTTCCTTCGTGTTCATCTGTCTCCGCTCGGCTACCGTGTTGAATTTCGCAAATCAAACAATATGCTCCTCGAACTGTGTCCGACCCTTATGATTACTACAATTTGACTCGTTTGTAATACTATCTTCCATTTCATTAAGGTTATAAGTTAATAAGAAAAAGGAAGTACATTTAAGGTCTCTCTTAAGTAAGTAGCAATGGGTATGTTGCATTTAGTTGCGTTTTCAAGAAACAGAAACAGCCATCTGTCCCTATCCCAAATGCTTAGCATTTTCTGATCCACTGACACATAGTGTGTACATATTATACACCCGCCACGGCAGCAACCCTACAATTTTCATAATGTAATAATATAGAGCCATCTTCATTATCACCTTCTCTATCTTAGGTTTTTTTCAGCTAAATGAACATGACAGGTGACATAAAAATGATTATGTATTCTCTGAAACCGACGGAGAGGACGACTCTGATGATAAAACTGCAGGAATTTCCTTCAACACGGATGTTTAGTTAATTCAATGGTGAATTTCGTGTGAACTGCCCAGTTATCAGTTAAAATAGGGTTTATTCATTCATTTCTCATGTAGATGTCCATTATTCGTGTGCTCAGTCCTTGACGATAGCATAAGGCAACGCAAAGGTTTGTACAATGTAATAATAGTAATTCTTAAGACCAGTACGGTTATTAAGAACATTAAAGTTAACCGCAGTTAATAAGAATTCACACACACCAACAACAACGGCTCACTACATCGTCGTCGTCGCGTCATCCTCGTTTTCCTTATTAAACTAACACCAAGAAACTTCACCTTCTTCTGCAAACAACTATAATTGTTTGGGTAGTTAGACTCAATTGCTCTGCTATTATTGCGTCTGTCTTCTTATTACACTACAATGCAATGCAGCGTCCCACACACTACACACGTCTCATCAAAAACCCCAAGGAATTTAGCAGTATACTTATTTACTTTGTATACTGTGTACGACATGCCTTATGTTAGTTAAGTTCATCTTGTCTTAATAAGAAGAATATTTAAGTGAACATTGAATACGTATTGTGTGAAGACTTGAATAGAAAAGCAAAACAGCAGGACAGACCAAAACTCTGTACCTAAGTAGTGTATTAAAGGGAATTGCAATAATAGACATGTTGTAACAAAGTCTGTTGTAGCAGTTTCTAAGCTAATAAGTTGAGTTAGAAGAGGAAGAATAGTAATAATATGAAACTATAGCAGTTTTAGTGTACATACTAGAACTGTGTATGTATATCTGTATAGCACTGCTTTTAGTGTGGTTGCTTTATGGTTTATTCGTCGGCGCTCTTGTGGTGTCTTTGCTGTGCCAAGCAGAAAGCTATGAATGTAATTAAGCCATCATTTATTCGTTCTGGTTTTTGTGGAGCGCAGCAGGACATTTGTGACCATTCACAGTGAATTGAATAGCCCAGCTAATTTTGAATAACTTCTGCCTTTGAAAGTGTCACCCGTAAATTTTTTTCTTTCGTTTCTATCTGTGTGTAGTATATATACCAGTATATTATATCACTATATCAGCAAGTATCTTGTATATATTTGTACTGTGTGTACTTCGTATCTTGCGTAGATGATTTTGATGTTACATTGATACTCCCTGTGTTTTCTGTAGAAGTATATTCTGCTTGCACATATTTCACAAGCAGAAAAGAACAGAACAACTAAACTAACTCAACTCTCAACCTTTTCAGCTTGGCTCATGTATGCTACAGACACTCTTTTAGTTAAGTTTTAACCATGGCCCTTTATGTTTATTGAGTCTGACAGTTTTGTTAACTTGTTAGGTTGGGATTCTCTTCGCCTTCTCTGTCAACTTACGTTAAATTGTAAAAGTAAAATACTGGAGTGAAGTAAGAAGACCATATAGTTAGTAGTTATTCTAGTTATGTGTTAGCATACAGTTCAAACTAAAAACTGATGCGAATGAGATTGCCTTTTTCATGTAGCACTCTTTCACTCTATTCACCTGCAGATATCTACAGTCATAATGTACTGCTGATTTAGACTTGTGACTCTAATGCATAACTTTTCTTCTTCTTCCTACTTTAAGTGACAGATCTGTCTCTTTCATTATCTAAGAATTCCATACATACACCAACCTATCTTGTATTTACGTAGAGCTTCCAAAGAAGTAAACTGAAAAATCTACAATTCTTGTTTATAACTGAAAAATATTTCTGGTATGTATACAAATACCTACTATACACTTCTACTGTGTAGTATAATAAACATGTTCATCTTTTGTTTAATTTGCCTCAGTGAATTTCATTCAAAATCAGATGTGTATATACTTTACAGTTGAGTTGTTAAACTCTGATGCAAAAAAATCTTTGGAATTTGCCAATTCTTTCATCGCAAGAGTACACAGATCTTTAGCAAGTCAATGAGCTTTCATTAACCGTATATTACAAACTATATTCTCACACAGCTACATAGGTATATAGGAGAAGATATACAAATAATAAGTAGTGTTAGAAATACAAGCCTGTATATTGTATAGAAGTAAGGTGTGTAGCTGTGTAAATACAGGGAAACGGTATGTTATTACAACGCTATTGCTACCAGACAGGATAGAGAGGGAATGAAATGAATGCAATTGCCGTTGTTAAGCAGTAGCTTTTAAAAAGGTTGTGTGATGAAAGACGGTGGTGTTTATAAAAGAGGAATTCACTTATGTTCGACACATAAAATAACTATCACATCACTTAAGCTAAAGGTATCGTATATTTGTATCAGCTCATAATGCAACGTTTTCCTAATGTAAACAACAAGCTTGAGCCACTTAAATCCTTTTCAGATAGAGCAAGTCGTACAGAAACAGAGGAGTCTTCCATGCCCAGAGTGTGTTATGGTATAGACGCAGCTCAAGTAGACAGAAAGAGACGAAAACGTATAATGTGCCGTGCGATGCCAAAGGGTTTACTTTACTTTACATTAGAAGAGCATACTACTTATGTTATGGTGTTCTTTACTTCCCTATTGCCCCTCCATTATGTTCCATTCAACTTCAACTCGGCTCAACCAACCAACTCTTTGCCAGGATTCTCGCTCCGTTTTATCCGACCTGCCTGGCAGTTTAACTATTATTATGCTCCGACCAATCCGGGCATTTGTGCAAAGCACATACACACAAAACCCGTACACTCTCTCTCTCAGTCATAATATAATCAACTACAACAGGAGAGTCAGCTTAAACTGAACCGTGTCAAAACCCTTTGCTTTCCTAGTCTTCCTTCTCAAAATATTATTTTTCAATTAAGCGCATAAACGCTTTCCTTCCTTTCCTGTTTCGTAGTCGTATGTGTGTGTGTGTTATTTTAGTGCCTATAATACCACGTATATAGGTATATTATAAGCAGGCAGTTACAGTACAGATAAGTAATATTATTGCCTATTCTATTAGTAGTAGCTCTATAATATATTTTAATAGGTTCCTGTATAATATCTCTATATTAGAAATAAATGTCTCTTCTCGTATTATATAACAATGAGAGATTGCTTAGCTGTTACATTAAACATTGGCAGTTTAATGGTAACAATGTGTCTCTTTTGATAAGGCTGTATTATAGTACACAAAGTAAATGTTGAATAGAATGAAAGCGAATACTATACGGGAGAGAAAGGAAGGTGGGAAATTGTAGATGGATTTCAAACCCATTAGTTGAGACATAACGCTCTCAAATTGGAGATGAGAGTTTGGTTTCAGTTCGTGTTGGTTTAAGTGTATTTTGATATCCCATTTATACCCATTCAATTCACTTACTGTACTCGCCCTGTCCTCTTGTTCCTCAATTCATGTGAAATCCTATCGCTTTAAATAAGTTGTTCGTATGTAATGCACTTCTTTATAATCAATGTGGGCTGATTCTGTCATTGTAAAAGCGACAGCCAGATAATTCCTGTCATATATGACTCAACTTCAAAGGACAGAATAATATACCTAATATTATTTTCGTCTCGGCCAACTTACTTTAGTAGTAGGACTCATATGAAATAAAAAGGTTGAACGGGTGACCTTTCCATACTGAATGACTTCTAATTAAATGTTTTATCCATCAATCAATTCTTTACCGTGGCTGCAATTTCATTACACAGTATCATTTGACATAGGGAGGTGTTCTCAATGGCTGCTCTTATTCATAATATTCCTTGTTGCGATAAACATAGTTGGAATGCATTCCACTGTGACCGTTTGTCGGGTTCTTCTTAATTAAATATAATGTTTAATTATAAATGATCTATTAATACAATTACAACATTTAGCTACACACAATTGCTGTTTAGAAATTCAGAAAAAACTTGCATTATCGTTATACATGTTACATAACACAAGTATTGCGACTGAATTATCTGCAGATGAAAATTAATAATTTAAAAGAAATTGTGGATAAAATATGAAATGGTGGATTGGGACTTAAAAGATGGAAGTGAATAAAGTTGAATGTGTATTTGGAATTGATTGGATTGAGTGCATGCACACTGTGACTCTGTACATGACTCTTGACTAGAGGAAAGCCTTGAGTAGTTGGAGAAACAGTCATCATCAGCGTCAGCTGCAATTGCCGGAGTAATTAAGTGCTTCTGCTTACCTATACGCAGTCGAGACAAGATAATAAAATATGCATAATTTAATCCGCCTATTACCTGCCTATTTATGTTAAGTTGCTTTGCATGATGGGTTTGAGAATTTTTACAAACAGAAATTGCTACAAGAAGGGGGGACAGGAGCGAGAGACTTGTTACCGGGCAAGCTGTTGAGTTGGTTTGTGTTGGACGATGGTGAGGTAGGTGGTTGTGAGTTGACTGACGGCTGGGATGATTTTTACCTCAAAATGGAACGGAAACTCTCTGGGCGATCCTTGCCAAGAGGAACTTTATGTACATGAGAAGAAAGAAAAGTTGCAAATTAATTAGCCATTATTATTCTGCTGTTTTGCCAATTCCAGACACACACAACGTAAAAACTCACAGAGATACACATGCTAATAGTAACTGAATCATAAAAATATTTAACCTTTTGAGCATAAAATTGATTACAATTTTCTGATGCTTGGTGATCTAATAGTCACGTAAGTAAGGAGCTATATTTTTCCGTATGGACATTTTATGTCTACGTTAACTTCACCACACAGCAAACATTAAAGAATAATGGTCTGGCTTTTAGTATTGTTTTCGTTAATATTCTCTCTATTACCATATAATGGAAATATATAATTTCCCTTATATATGTGCTGTGCAATTTTAATACGAACAAGAATAGGGAAATGCTCAACGATAATAAACGTAACAGTTCTATGATATTGTGAGTGAGTTGGGTCATAAATCTAATTTCTGTGGCAGGTTCTTAGCTAAAGTTACCCAGATGTTATTAAGTGCTTCTGTGACAATAAATACCGCTGAAAGTACAAGATACGCACACAAGTAAACTCACAAGTCACTGCTACTACAAACTACAACACAATCCACAACTACAACCTAACAAGCTAAAGAATTCCGGTGAAAAGGTGACAAAACCCATTAGGAAAACAACTGAAAAACCAGTACTGGTTTGAGTTTTATGTGTAATAATAATACAAGCATTTATGATTGGATAAAAGAAACCTAAAAGCCGGCAGTAGTTCTACATGGAACAATATACTTATTGTTAATAGTGCAACATAATAGAAAAGCAGACGTGACGAGATCTACCTCCCTTATCTAACTAACGTCTAGGCACATTAGCTCATCCACTGCACACTCTACTCTTCTTCTTCTTCCACATCCATACAACCATTTTAATAGCCATACTGTACTGCCAGAGAGAAAACAACACATGCATTTCATATCAATACGCACAAAAGAATAACGAACATATTTTATTATTAATTTTTTGCTTGTGTACATATTTGGAAGAAAAAATACACGATTTTCTTCGGTTTAGTTCATTTCATTTCGGCTCTGTGTTTTAATATACCTCCACTGTTTAGCTGACAGGTAGGTAAAACAATAAAAACTAAATTACAAGAATCCTGCTAATCTAATGGGATTACTCTGACTATTACTACAGACATAAAGCTACAACATAACTATAATTTCCCGCAGCCTAAGCAATCGCTAACTAGCTCTCAAGTCAAATCAACTAAATTTTAAGTATGTAACTTACATGCACCTATCAGTCTTGATTGACAGTCTGACGGGTAGATCCTGGTTGAAATGGATATTATATAATTTAGACAGCATTGTGGGTACTTTGAATGTTCATATTAGGGCTGTGCCATATAATCCTAGCTCTAACTAACTAGCCCTGTGTGTGTGCTACCACCACAACAAATAAAACCTATGACAGGCAATACAACACACAATATTCACTTTTATGTGTTTAGTGAAAACAATGGAAACCAATCCAATACCATGCAATGCAATCAGCGACTAAGATAATAATATGTGTATCAAATTGCACAACAGTAATGTAATTCTCGTCAAATCAACTCAAGCTACTAAAAAGCTAAGCTAAAGTGAAGTCTGGTAAATGAGTAGAGTGTGACTGACTGACTGAGAGGATTAAATTCTCTCTGCACACACTCGCACTCGTTTCGAGCAAGTAAAAGTACTGTAAAGTAAATGTAAGTACGTACATTTTCTATGTTGTTAAGTTGGTGTGCCCCACGCACGAAAAATCAGTCAATGATAAGGGTACGGCCCATTTAATTGACATAATGTATGTAATAATTATTTCCTTCATGCTGCGCACAACAAGTAATTTAAGCAAACATGTGACGAGGATATACGATGATGAATATGCATCCATTTCATGTAAATCTAGATTTGGTAGTAGTACGTATGGAATCATTATTGTAAATACCCAGTGAAGATTATTACATATACTGTGGTAAGTGGTGGTAGTATTCCATTTCCATGGGCCATCATAGTAGACCAGGCTGGGCTTATGAATGAACATGAAGGTAGTAATAGCCTAGTTTAGCGAATCATGAATATTATCACGAATAATAATAATATCAAGATTGAATTCAGCACGGCACATTATAATAAGGTGTCTTATACTTATACTATCCTTCCATACTGGCAGAAAGATTCTATGATGTGTCTAGGTGATAGTTAGTATAATAATATGCAGATGTTCGTTGTAGGTATGCATTAGAGCCTTATAGGCAGTCGTAACAGGAATAAATAAGTATACAGGAGAAAACAACAGTTTATGATTAGCTAACATTAACACGTACAGGTAGGCTCCTTAAATTCACAGATAAGAGGAAGATGATCCTTGTCCAAAAACCTACACATTCAGCCACGCCACGGTTTCTAACAAAGAATTATTCCTCACAACATTTCTCCGTGTGTGAGTGTGTGTTATGTTTGCATCCTTATACATTTATTTGGTTTCGCTCAAGTCAAGATTTATGGCAGAGGCTTGAACAAGAAATAAAATAATGCTATACACCACATACATACATGGAGGAATATACCTTACACTTTACATTACACACTTTGCTGATACGGTCAGATAACTTATGTGTGTACATTCATTCTTGGTGTGTAGAGAGATATAAAAGGAAAGGGATCTGGCAGTCCAGTAGACCAGGCAGTAGACGGGACTGACCAGACTTGGCTTCGTTAATAAGGCAGCCTTATCCATTAATAATACAGGTAATGGTCATGTATGTTGTCATACATTTTAAATGTTTTATACCAAACGAAGAAGCAATAATAGCACAGTGCAAGTGCAGTAAGTGTGTGGTGTGGTTCACCGAGTACGTTTACAACGAGTAAAGTAGTATAACAGGAAAATGTTCAGATATACGTGCACGATTAGTAATAAGAAGTACACTTTTAACATCTTCACCTTCCTTTATTACGTATAAATCGTATCAAATGGGGAAAAATGCAAGATGTGCTCACAAACACTAAAAGTACTTAAAGACATTATAAATAACAATATCATATAGCCTGAAACTAATTGGAACGCAGTATAAAGCAGAAGATGATGATGATGATGATTGGAATTGATAATGGAATGAAAACTGGACGGTTAGTTTATGCACATAATAATATTCTAAACACATAGCACCTCATCTCAGCCGTCTTAATAATAATAATGCAAAGATAAGATGTTAAGTTCTTTCTATGGACTTCCATTGACTTGCCTTTTGCTTCTACTCGATTTTCAACTGCTATGTATATACAGTGTACTTATTTACACTTTCCACAACACACACGCACGCAAAGCCAGAGTATTAGACTATGTTATAAATGTAAAGTAAACTAAGCATAGTAAAGGGAGGGAAGCTACTTACTTATGTCTAGTTGTCTGTCTATATATTTATATTTATAAAAAAAATACAAAAGCTTCTACCTACAAAGGTGTATTTTGTATTCATATCTTTATGGATTCATCCGGAGGAGGAATATGATGGTGAATTGAAAGGCAAGAGAGATGAACACCGAAGTAGTAGTTTAAATAGTGGTATGGAGGCAAGGCAAAGCAAGTCAGAGCAGTCAGTCAGAATGAAAGCACAGTGATCATCATCATTGAATACATTAGCCACATTACATTATATACACAGCCTCTTTAGATTATGTTACATGACATGACATTAGCCTTAGATCCATGAAATGAATAAAATGGGAAGCATCAGAATGGAATACTATTATCTATAATTCAAGGTGTGTAATCAGTACAATCCATCATTTGATATCGCATCCGCATCACTCTCTGCATCATACATATCCCATTACTCGTGTGTGGATACAACGTGAGATTTTGGGTGTTGCGTTTCTTATTCATTTCGTTTTATTTCATCTCACATCACATCACAAACCATTATATTATATATTATAACGATTATAACTACCTATGGGTATATCCTCCAACTGGGATCACGTCTGTCCGTATTAAATTAAATATTGTGCAGTCATGTGTGTAAGTAGCATGTTCTTTTTTCATTTGATGTGATGTGATCTGAACGTCCATCCTCATTCCGGTTTAATTTACTTAACTACGTAGTTTATTCTTATGATGATGTGCCAAAGGAAAAGTAATCAGAAGATTTGGTATAGCTTTCTACTTACCATATAGGTATCCGTGTCTGCGCTTGGTTTTTATAGAGGTGAAATATAATATTATTGGTAATAGATATAGGTAAGTACTTGTAAACTTGCACCGAATTAAAAGTGTAGCAGGTAAGTGAGAGGAACAGAAGAAGAACAATATAGATTCCAAAAGATATTTCAAGTACCTACATACGCAGTGAATACCGTAATCGGTTTCATTTCTTTTTTCATTGTGAATATGTAACAGATACTAATGGCTAAAGTCAAGTATGATGCATTTTGAATTTGTGTCAGTCGGGATCATTCATTTTGCAGCAATATCTGTTTATATAATCTGATTTGCCGAACTGCATCCTCTACAGCTGTCTTTTAAGGATGTTTCGTATCTACTTATATAGACAGACTTCTTTGTACTGAATAACTATTATATAATTGGTGCACGATATACGATAGGAGTAGGACTACTCACTTTATTTTTATGTTAATGTGTCTGTGTGGTTTTATTGATTATGATACGATGTTATTATTACTACTTATGATATACTAACGGTCTGACCCAGTCAAAATACGTCTCATACTAACCCAAAATCATTTTCATGTGAATTAATCTTCATTATATTTTATTAATGCACATAACATAACCATAATTCTCATATTCGGCTGATAATTTTAATCAACAGACAATCTGTAATGGGGTATCGTAAAATTTAGGGTATCAGTTTTTTAAGCAACTTGAAAAAGGTTGTGCGCATTATATCTGTAGGTAAAAACTGTATTTATTGGCGAATTGAATGATATGGAAGGAAAACAGCTACCGATATAGTATAAAGGAATTCCTGAGTGAATGTACTAAGTACATAAATATTTAGTACCAATAATTTTGCATTGAAATGCAAGGTGAGTTGGTAACAAAGCACACATGAGCTACTATGGTGGAAATCAATGCAGAGTAACTCACATTTTGGTTTAGTTTTGTGGCTGGTGGGAGTGACTGGAGGAGAGTTTGGTTGGTTTTGAGAGGAATTGCAAAACATTATTACTATGCATAAAATAAAATATAGGTTCTAGCCCCAGTTACTTATTAGTAGCACAAAGCTGTGTGTAAGAGTGTGGTAAAGATCATTAATGTATAGTCGATGTTAGTATTACATAGACGGATATAGAGAATCGTGATAAGTGATAGGTGGACGGGAGTACGTGCTTTATTCCTCACATTTGTCATGCATTAGACTGAAATGTACACAAAGGTGCACACAAATTGACTTCCATTCCAAAGTATAAATCATAATAATTAGTTTCCTGATTGGCTGCAACATGGTCCCTAATGCTCTACTATTGCTAGTCTTTACAGCAGGAAATCCTTTCGGAAGGAAATTGTGACTAAAGTTGAAAGTGTATTTTGGCATGAAACGGTAATTCGAGCTAATAGACATACCAGCAAACATTCCGCAGCGCATATCAGCAATTTCACCAGTCATGAACGAAATAAAAAACAAAGTCAACTTATCTTGATAAAAATACACGGCACATTTTTTCATCGTGTTGCTACACCCTTTAAACCTATTCAGCCACAAACAATTTTTTATTCCGCCGTGATTATTTTTTCCCTATATATTAACACAGGTACATTTGGACAAATTTGGAGAGAAGCTTTATGAAATCTTTCATGTAAGCAGTATTAGCATTAAGATACAGGGTGAAGAATTGTTTATTTAAAGAAACAATCACACTGCCTTATTACATATTAAGTTAGCCTATTATACACATAGTAAAGCATAAACAGAGAAGAAAACGGTTAAATATTTTTAAAAAAGTTGGATATAAATTAATTTCTAACAGTACATTTTAGAAATACTGATAGTGTGCTCGGGCTGGGAAAATACTTCGTTCTAAGACCTTGTGGAAAGTATTCCATGTATAGGATGTTACCCTATGGGGATAATGTGCCACAAGATGAGTCTAATAACGGCTAATGATATTTTCATATAAAATATGTAAGTCTACTATTGTAGGAGTACATATAAACTATATTGGATATAGTATGAGTACGAAAGTCAATTAATAGTGATGTGGATAATAAGGATGAAACTTACGTCTGGAAGACTGTAATAATGTAAAAAGTTATTTGTCGGAGGAAAGCAATGAAGAGACGATAAGAGCAACTTGAAAATTACTTGTGACAAAGCGAGAGCACAACTTACGGCCAACGACATCGACAATGACCTATAAATAAGTTTCCTTTAGAGATACTTTAGCGTTGAATTCTGTTGAGGAGAGCTCACTCATTTCAGTAATGGCAGCTATTATTACATTACTACAACTGTACACAGAACTTGATCACATAAGTAAGTAGTTGGCCTAAACTACGAGCAATAAATGTTCCCTGTGAAATAAAGTACACAAAGCTGAATAGGAAATACATTCATATAACACATATCTATAGCAGCAAAGAAACACAACCAGCCTATATATATCGTCAGTATCAGTCTACTACTGACTGAATCTAAAAGTGCATTATGAAGATGATATATAGCGATAGCAATGTTAATAATGATGATGTAGGAAAAGTTAGGATCTGAAATAGTGAAAGAATTGCGTTGTTTTCTGTGTGTGATGTCTTCTTGTGTAATGTAATAAAATATAGGAACATTATGTAGCAGTTTGTTCATGGACTCTTCTATTACTTGGAGTTACTATAGCCTCCTACCTAGACAATAATGTAACATCCACTCTATTAAAGGAAATGGGAGAGAGATGAGTAATAGAGTCTCATGGAGTTTTAGATTTGGTTTGGTTGATCTAATAATAATAGAGGAGAATGGCTTCTGGTCTGTGAGCTGATGATATTTCATTCGAGTGAATTAATCCCCGTTGATAGTCGGATATCGGGATGTGACATGAATAAGAGCATAATCGTATCATTCGATATGATAGAAGTTCCGATGAGAACTTTACTACTACTGAACTCTTCCTACGTATATACTTATTATTATGACTTGCTACGCAACGATTACCTTTATTTGCTATGAACTATGACAATATTAAAAGTATGTATGGCAGACGCAGTTACTTACTACGCGGGACAGACACTTTCTACTACTGCGTTCCCCAATTTAATGTTTTCTATGCTGCCTTCTATATATGTATAGTGAGAGTGATAATATAATATCCTAAAGTCGGGATGAGAATGGAATTAACTGTGCAATGAATGTAAACAGGAATTTCCGTGTCAGTGTGGATATTAGAAGTTTCTATATGAGTTTTATTATAAGGTGATCTCTCCGCATCCAGAATGAAGAAGAAGAAGATGATGATGATCATCATCATCATCGTGGATAGAGGATGGAGATTGGAATAGAATGGGATGCGAATCATTTGGGGTGGAGACGGATCTGTGATAGTCACTAGTGAGGTGGGACTTGAAATCCCTCCTCTGCTGAGTGCAGCAGAAAAGGAATTACATTTGGGACTCCCAGATTAGGCATGCCAAAATGAACCTTTCAACTAATAACATTTCCCATCATAAAGAGATCGCCGTGTCGTAAAAAACGATTCACGCACTTTTGATACCCTTTCTGTTACTTATACGGAGCTTTATGCAATTATGTCTTTTAACCTTTCCCCTTCTACACGCGGACATAGACGTAATACGCTGACTAAGTAAGAGTAATAATAATTGTAATATATCTACCAGCACTTGTGCTTTGTCAGGGTTATTATGGTGTGATGCCAATAACGAAATGAATGAAAGAGAAGTCACAACGATAAATGCGGCCATATGAATGGAATATGTAATCACATACTTTTGCTCACATCAAATGATTTCCAAAAACGCTCGTGGTGTTTACATTTGCTATGCAAAATTATTTTGCGCAAGACAATAATGTCTTGTCACTGTCACTATTTTTGATATCACATTTTAGTTTGTTTTTCCATGTATAAATATATAATTTGCAAAGTAATTAGTTAATTTACATTTGGCAATACGTTGGTGTAGAATGTGCAATTGTAATTATCATTCGTGTCATGTACCTTTATTTACATTTTACTTTTACAACGTTTTTGCTTCGTTACATCATCCTCTATTCTAAGGAATGGGTCTTTGGACAGTCATAAATAGTTAAAGCTACTTATTCATTAAAGTAATTCTCTAATGCAAGTAATTATTGTAATTAATTCTTTTTAAATTATCTAAGTGTAAGGAACAGTGTCTATCATGCAAGCAGAGGTAAAAGATACTTTAGGTTCCGTCTTTTTGTTTGTGTACCGAAAATATAATAATATTAATTATTATTCCTATTTCGACTCGTTTTTCCTATAGAACTTTTTTAATTGTCAGTACACTGCACTCTGCACGCTCAAGTAATTATGCGCAATAAGTATTTATATATATACAGCGCTTATTTTGCATAATACGATAATACCTATTCTGCAACAGAGGATAAAGGCGGATTAATTGCAATTGCAGCAGCAACACTCAACTCTGCCTCATTAAAGTGAATAGCACATTTTGTTTTTGCATATACGATTGGTGCACATTCAAAAGAAACATCAAGCTTAGCATATACGTAAACATTTCAGAAAGAGTAAATCTACTGGAAATGGAATTTGAAATTATAATTAGAATAGAACTGCATAAAAAGCAATCAATATTGCATAAAACTGACATTTTTATATTCCGGAATCGATGAATTAACATTGAAACCTTAAAGCACATTCAGTGTTCAATGCTATACCTAAACTGAAAACTCTGACCTTAATAAACTTAATTATGTGAATCCCCGCGCACAATAATTACTGCAATTAACAAAATTATCTTCCCTATTACTATTCAAAGATTAGAATCGAGGTTAAATGTAACGCAAGATTGTCATAAAATGATTTACATTGGTATAATCAGATAATCAATGAAACAGGAACAAAACTTTAATATAATCAATCATACAAAAGTTAAAATACAAAATAATCTTTCTGACTTGGGAAAAACATGTTTTTGAAAAAACTAAACTAATTACAGTGGAAAATGTGCACTAAATACATATTTAATGCATAACATAATGTTTATATGTAAATTGCATATTTTTTTCTCTCACTAATTTCAATTGTCTTTTTTCTGTACCTCTGTCTATTTAAGGCTTCACTAGTCTTTCTAATACTGAATTAATTGATTTACGTTTTTATTTATCACTTCAATTTCTATTTAGTTTTACATACACCGAAACTTATAATATACCTAATCTTTTAGGTATATTTATTCATATTACAAAATTCTCAAAATTCCTCACCGGTTTGAATTCGGGGTATTGTGCAACGATCCATCTGGACGTAAAAAAATGTTGAGATAAGGAAATCGGCGAGATAGGTTGTTTGAGAATTTAAGGAGCGCTAGCTCACTCTGTGACTACGAAATAAAAGCGTTATGAAGGAAAAGCTTTCTACGTATTATCCTTACCGCGTGAATAACATTCACCAGCGCTCCAATTTTCAAACTTAGCTAGATTTGCTTTCATTGATAAAAATTACGGAAGTTGTTTTAAAAACTTCAATTAAAATTTTGAATAATCCAATTAGTGTTATATAATAGTTTGTGAAATTAATTTTAATGGTTTTGTTGTAGTGATTCGAGTTAGTGCTCTAATTTATTTGGAAACGAAGGAAATTCTTCTTCCCCCTTTTCATTATGGCGGAAGACATGAAAGCTAATTTAGAGTCTTACAATTTGCAGCTCCAGCAGGTATTTACTTAGTTGTAATTATTAATTGGGGTCATTTAATAAATGGTCATTAAAAATACTGTAATTAAATTGATATTTTTTAAGTCAACGTGAATATAATAATTATTGTGACATGATTTCCATTTGACGTAGATTTTAGAAAGTAATCCGTAATTCATAATTTGTTTAACATAGTATAATAGTATTCGTCTATTTCTTGGCACTGTTGGCACCGATAAAGGCTATAAATTACTTTCTGAATGTCCTATGAAAAAGCGTCGTCGTACAATTTCAGTTGTTCACCTTACGCCATACGCACTTACTTTAAGCTAACAGTGATTTTAAGGCGATGTTTTCTCAGGGGACATTTAGCTGAGTGCCCCAGACAGACGATGCTACTAATTTAAAATTATCTAGTGATGTACATACTATTTAAGAGTACGTCTGACTCAATAGCTTTTATTTGTTAAATGAAAATGTTTTATTTTTTTTATATTTAGGTGGACGCTGCTCTTACTTCTGATCCTACAAATGAAGAACTTCTCAAACTTAAATTGGATTTATCAGAAGTAATAGAATTGACTCAAGAACTATTAGCTCAACAATCTGGGAGTTCCATCGAGTTCGCTCCAGGTTAATATACACTTTTAATAAATTATTGAATTAATCATTAATGGTCAGAAATGTTTATCGTATCATTATGGAGTTTTATCTACCACGGGTGAATTAATTGAGTACTTGTTGAGGTACAGCTAGTAGTCAGTTGTGTCATTTTGTACAACTTTATGAAATAATAAATTGTTATAATATGTAATTTATGTAAGTGTTGTGTTTACAAACGATGCAATAGGCACTATTCATTGCACTACAAAATATTTTCGATGTATGTTTGATGTATCAACAAGTGAAGTTCATTTATATGTTTGTTAATTTGCAGATGGAAAGGACGGTCCGATCGAATGGAAGGTAGGAGACAAATGTTTAGCTCCCTGGTCTCAGGATGGTAAATATTACGAAGCTGTCATTGAAGAAGTTCACCCTAATAGGGGTAAAGTCTCTGTAGGTTTCCCGCAGTATTCGCACGGAGATGTGACAGATATTTCAAATTTGAAGCTTTTGGACACCTCACACCCATCTAGAGATAGTGCTTCTACCAGCTCAGGTGTAAAGAGACCCGCACCGAAAGAATCCCTCGCTGAAAGGTAAGCGTACATTTTTTTATGTTTTTGACTTAATTAATATCCCAGATGGAAACAGACTATATCCTATTGCATTACCGTTAATTACAAACAAGAATACAGAAGATTGGCCAACCCTTGTACTGCACAATTGTATACTTTAATTAAAGTATTACTATGGCTGGAAAACATCTTTTCCATTCGATTGCCTTTCTTTCTTAGTGATTGATATTAAGGTATGAGATAATTTTAAATTTGACAATTCTATGTACCTAGCCTAATTCAAGCAACATAATTGTGACCTTCGAAAAATTGAAAAAAATTCTACTCATGGTACTGCGTATTCATCTGCACTTGTTTGTTATTCTTTTTCCCCATCTGGTGAAGTAAGATAAAAATGCAAGTTATATTTGCAGGAAACAGGCCTTATTGAAGCAAAAAGAGTATCTCAAGAAAAGGAAGCTAAAGAAACAGGCTAGGGTTCAGGAACAAGAAGCAGAGCGAGAGAAGGAGAAGAAAAAATGGCTCTCATTTTCGGTATGTGGCAATTACTGTTCTTTGATGATTTCTGAAAAAGAAGCTTTTATTAACATTATCTTTTGTTCCTATTTAATCCTTATAGAATAAAAAGGGTCTGATAGGGAAAAAGAAAAGTATTTTCGCTTCTCCTGAAACTGTGGATGGACGAGTTGGAATCGGAACGTGCGGTGTGAGTGGAAAACCAATGACTGAATTCTCTGCAGCTGAAAAATGGCGGAAAGGCTGGACAAACTAGAACTAAGGATGTGTGTAATGGACTAATACTTGGATTTAGAAGTCTCTGGTATTTCCAACTTCTAAGAATTTTCTTAGCATAATAGTAATCTATAGCCGATATTGCACCTAAGTATAATTAGAAGTTATACTGACAATGAGTACCGAGTACTGACAATTCGATAATTTAATACTTCCTATGTGTGTTTCTACTAAATGTGTTTTCAGATTTTATTATTAAAATATATTACTACCCTATGTATGCCAGATGAAAAATTGTTCTTATTGTCAGTTGCGTGTGAACAGAATGATGATTAACAAATGCATTTATAGTTTATAGTTATAAAGTTATGTTAAGGAAAAGTACCCACTGTTGTACATTAGTATGTACATTATGTATAGTAGCTTAAGAGACTTTTCTTGAACGTTGTATACTTTATGTTATCAGGATAACTACCAATCTTAATTAATATTTTATTTACTGAAATGATGTGTATAATTTAACTTGATTGTCACTTTGCGTTTTTGAATGCACACTTATCTACTCAAACAACAGTCTATGTACTGATTGATCATTAATAACCGTTCAGAGTTCAGTAATTAATGACTTCAAATAATTCTTGACGCTGTAATAATTATTGACGTTGTACAAAGCAAATCAGAATTATGTTCACTTGAACTTTAAGGTTATTGATATTTCGAGAAATAAAGGAACATGAAAATGAACACATTTCATATAACCACAAGCAAATTAACAATCGTTCACAGTCTCTTCAGTCGTTCATTTCCAGCAGAGATTGAAGATATTCTGTCAGAGATGTTATCTTAGTTTTGACGATTTGATGTCTTTATTTGATTGATAACACATTGTTACCTTCAATTTATGGTTTTCGTCAAGAAAGAAAAGACTTATGTGTTAACTACGCAATAATAATTGTTGTTAAACTTTATATGCAATGTACAGTATTACATTTGTACTTAATAGTCAAATGCATGAAATGATCAATAGTTATGATGATACCGAAAGAAATGCATTAAACTCGTAATGACTTGATTAGAGAAATCCTACCCTGTAATGTAAACTACAGTTAGTTGAAGTTGTGTCTGTTCTGCATACGCATGAGATGCCTTAGTAATTAATTTTCAAACATGATATGATTTATGGTTTGTACACTGTTGTTGGTCAGCAGAAGGTGAAATACTAGACGACCATAGTCATGATTTCTAATCCACCAATTAGTATGCATGAGGTTTCGTCGTAGGCGACCCCATAGCTATAGCTGTTGCTACACACAATGTGACTGCGTAGTAACATCCTACAATAATATTTTAATGCTGAAGTATGTTTCCATCCTTAGTGGTTAGTTAATTGCTTGTGGCATCCTCATATTGATGAATGTGTCTTTCAATGCTATATGGTTACGGTAAACTTGAAAAATTCCGATATATTCCTTTGTCCAACTTTGAATTTCAAATTGAATTAGTTTTTATACTAGGTATGTTAATTCTTAAGTGTGTTATTGATAATTATAATTTCTTTTCTGGTGTGAACATCTTTTGCGAAACGCTTGGTCTGTATGACAAAATTAATTTCTTTAATGCAACTAACAAGGTGAAAGCGTTAATGATTAAGTTAAATAGGTTTAATAACTTTTGAGCCTTCAAGGCATGTTGTCTCCGTTCGTTTGTAAGACACAAGGTGTGTTCTGTTGATTTCAACCTACTCTCAGCGAAGATGTTAATTCCGGACCGCGACCGCATCCATATAACTTATATAACAAAATATAAAGTAATGAGCAAGTACTTATCTTCATGTCATAAATTCAAGTGATTTTCAATATACAGACCTTTTGGCACTTGACAAAATGGATTTATTATAGGTAAGGTAGTATGCTTTGCGTATATTATATACGCATTGCAAACCATTACTACTAACTTGTTTGTCTATCCATATACCTATTTTACTATATAATATTAATGTACATTCGTAATGTTATTAGTATGCATGTGTTTTCGTGTAAAATCTATACTGCTGCTAAGAATTTATTTCACAACAATTTATCTATGTATTAGTATGTGGCATTTAGAAATATTGCTTTATTCGAGCATTAGTGTACGCAATTCTTACAGATCCCGTATAGCTAATATAAGAAGGAAGAAGAGTTTAAGGTACATTTGTGTCCCATCATCACCGCAGCCGACTGGCATACAAATGAAAGGTCCGTGGTAGTGAAGAACACCATGGACACTATAAATGAGAGTTGAGAGACGAGGATGTGATGTGCTCACGAAAATAATGCATTAATATTTATATCCGTGAGCTTGTGTCTTGCTTGTGCTGAATGTATGCACACAAATTATATACTTGGAGCTTGGGAGGTATTCATATAAACGAGTAAAATCTATACTTTCAGATGCGTTTTTCCCGTCCTGTCGTCTAATCGTGTTCTGTAGACAATAATTGAATTTTGCAGTAGCCCGGTCGAACCTGACTCTATTAAATTATGCTGCTCCGTCTGTCTCATCGACTACAACTGCAACAGCCCTTTCTGTGTACAAGAATCATTTTGGAATAAGATGAGTTAACCAAGTGAATGCAATCAGTAGCTCATCAACTCTAACGAATTGTGAAATCTAATGAATTAAGCAACCGACTGAATGGTTATAACTGACATCGATAATGAAATGAACAGCAATTACGCTAATGGTGCAAGGAAGAATGCTAATATCAATTAAACGCTTTTCTATCATTCTATCAACAAACCAGGAGTTAAGGCGTGTGGTAATAATAGACATTAAACTGTTTGCAGCTAACAGAGTTAACTACCACCACTACTCTGCGATTAACATGAGAAAGTCTATACAATCTAGCACATTTAACCAAATCAGAGATGGCAATTGCTTTATAATCCTTTTACTTTTACACTCTGTTTGCTACTTTACATAATTTACAATGCCAGAGTATGAAAGTCACACATTCTTCAGTTTATTCAAAGTCAGCATAAACTACAGTCAGAGTGTAAAACTTACAGATATTTTATGTTTTCATGTCGCAGCAGTTCTAAAAAAGACGAATACAGTGAAAGATTTGCTTTGCTCTCAGGATTTCCTCTTGGCAGAGAACGGAGCGGTCGCTATGCGTAATAATCTTTTACACGAGTCGTAGTGTACACAAAAGTTTCTGTGTAAAAGCATGTTCTCTGGCATAGCGGGTTTAGTTTAAGAACCGGGTAACTCCTTCCTTCGTCATTCCATGTAGGAAACAGCAAGCATGCTCATAAAACTACTACGCGTTTATAAATACACGATTACTTGTGCGTGAGAAATGTGGGCTTGCACCTGAATCTCTTGAAGTTCAAATACATCTACGTTGTCCACAAGTATATACGACCACAACTCCACCACCACCACCCATCTAATCACAAGTACCCACAAAATGAAGCTAAATAGCAGCAGGAAGCAAAATAAGCTTTTAACGTGGAACTGCGTTCTCTTCTTACTTCTTCTGCCTTGTAATAATAAGCATGGAATGATGTACCGTTACTCCTTGCCATGCTTTCGCTGTTCATGCGACCAAGCTAATTCGACTTGTTTTATCAAGAAGATAGCTATTTATAAATGAAGACATGAACTAACTGTTACTATGCTATTATTCAATTTCTTATTAATGTATCGGGTCACATCACTTCACTCATGCATGAAGTACATTCATTCTGTGTAATATGTAAGTAAATAACTAGTAAGCAAGAAAAACTTTTATGTCTTCTGCTTAAAAATTGAATGGACAGAACAGGAGCATTTTCTAGCCAGTAATACTTTCATGACCATATCAGTCACGTTTTATTTGTATTTTGTACAGCTGTATTGTAGATATGAAGAATGGTAACATCTGACGTGATGACCTACACGTTTACTTATATGTTGTTCAGCCTATAAACAACCTTCACTTTGTCATTCAGCTTTTCTCTGCACACAATAATAATTCCGATAATCCAATAATGATATAAGTATATGATGGCTACAGTTAATATTACGTATTACGTAGCGCTTAGTAGTTCATTGTTAATAATGGAAGAACTATGACGAACATTCCCTGAATGTTAACAAATGCGTAAAGTGTGTTTAATAAATGTACAAAGTTTTTGTACTGCTTTTTGTGCGGATTTTATTAATGCGAGTTGTTCGGTGTGTTGTGTAGTATGTTCGTGTGTAGTAGTTATTCTTCCTTCCAAGATTATGCTCCGATCACAATCACGGAAACGAAACATTTTTGACATTCTTACTATTGCTATTTTGCTAACGTGCGTAGTTATATTTACTTTCATTATTCATACGGGAATACATGAATGTGGATACTTCTGTTAAGTACAACTATACACTATGCATGTCGGTAAAAAGCTATAGCATGGTTTAATAGCCCTGGGCTATACGATTACACTACAACGTACACCATATTATTACCAATGTATCACAGTCCGGTTGTTATACACGTACAAAGACTTTCCTGGTCGTATAGAGGTGAATTAAAATAAAAGGAAACATGCAATGGAATATTATATCAGTTTAATGTTGGAAATGTCCAATTTGTCATTAAATATTCTATACATAGGAGTGTGCAAATTTTGGAACGTAAAAGATTTTGCAAACTTTTCTATTTTTGATGTAAGCTAGGCATATGTACAATGTACGACAATTCGGGTCTCTGATTCACCTGTATTTAATACAGGGGAGGATAAAAAGCTTTCTTCTTTTAGACTGACAGGAATGAAGCTTGTTTTTCTGTTTTGCGTGTAACATTTTTTACTGTTGGAATTTTATTGATGGTTGACACAGAAATAATTTGTGTTTTATGTCGGTCTTTGTGTGTGTATAGGTATCTGCGTAAAATGTAAACGTGTTACTCGATAAGGATAGCACAGTTTAGATTTTTTCTATAGGTAGTGAAAATTGAAGGTAGAGCCCAGCCTTGCCCTTCCGTTTGCCATTTTAACTATTCATATTGTTCAGTTCTGAGAAAAGGAGCTACGAAAGTTAAATGCTAGGGAAATCCAGAACCCAATGCCACTGCAAGTCAAGTCAAGGTAAAATTCACTAAAAGCGACCAAACCAAAGGCGAGTATGGAACACCCCAGTTTTTGCTTTAGTTTTGAGCTGTTTGTTACCGCTCCTACAAAACCGGCATTTACTACTTTATGATTCGGTTATGCGGATGGATGGATTGGATTATATACATCTGCAACGCCTGACGAGAATGTAAAATAATATAACGTGTGTGTTAAATAACATCAAGACCGGCCTATGCATAACACACACACAAACACACACCAAATACTTTCTTTCCAACTATATTTTACCCGGATCCGTTTCTCTTGTCGTAGCCTTCCGTTCTGTTCGTTTCTTTCATGGTAACAGTAGTAGTACCTCACTCTCTTTCTCTCCGCGGAGAAAAGCCATGGTGTCCATAATATATTTTGCCAAGTGAAAGCAAGTAGCATTTTCACAGCCGCAGCAGCATAGCATTGCATTGCATACGCGTAGCCTTGCATTGACGTGTGCCAGTTCGATATAGCTGTAGAATGTTTGTTGGATGCCGTCGATTTGAGAACTCATACGAGACTCACACAAACTCCCGTGCTATTTAACCGAAAAGCATATGGCAGTTCGTTTCCCCTTTCGGTTTTCTCGTTCCGTTTGCTCTATTTCCTTCGTGATGTATCGTTTTACTAGCTGTTGAGTTTGTTACCATCAAATTCGGATCGGAGGACTTTGCCTTTGCCTGGCACAGGGGCGGCGCTGGTTGACTTCTGTGTCCCTTACATTACAGAAGATGTGTATGGACCGTTTCTCTGTTCTTCTTCCTGGAGAAACTACGTCATCCTGCTCTACTTTCCAAACACACTTTCAAATAATATATACGCTTCTAGGTACTTCAGATTACTCAGTGAAAGTTAGAAATACTCCGAAAGTACAGAAATAGGCATTCAACTGTGCATCCGGGTAAAAGGAGGTAGGTACTTATACGTATAGCATGATACATAGAAGGCATTACAGCGTAAAGCCTTAATGTATATATGCAGTACGGTTACACATCTAAGGCTATAAGCTCCTCGTAATGCCTAACATATAAATAGGTTACAGCAGATGGATGATCTAGATACATACTTTAGTATCCACGAGGAAAGTAGAAAGTAGTATCACTGTCATTGTCAACGGGTACAAAGGTTTGCAGAGCCTATATAGGATTTCTCAACTGCATCACTTTTCAAAGAAAAGGAAAAGAGTAAAGATGAAAAGAGCGTTTGTGCGTTGAATGCCAAGTACGCACTCTCTAACTGGAAATACGAACAATTCTCCTGATTCATAATGAGCTCAGCTTCTATTTCCGCACAAATTCACAGATGAGAACATACAATTTCCCGAGAAAATACCAAATAGAGCAATTTATGTAGAAAGAAGTTTTAAAGCGAAAGCAACGACATTTACAGATATACAGACCTACATGATTCTAATTCTCATTATGATTATTATGATTACTTGATTCTATTGATTACTTCGTGGGTAGATGGCCATTTCAGATTTTATAAAGGTACAAAAGTGCAAGTGACTGCACTATAAAACGTGCTATATCACATGATATCATATTCATTCCTATTTATAGGTACAGGTTCAAACTCCTAAAAATATTTGAAGTATGTAAGTTTGTATGTCTTTACCGCAGTGGTAGAGTAAAGTGTATAGTAACCACGGAGTGCATTTTGAAAGTAGAAATTATCCACTCCCTTTTGTCTGAAGCTAATTGACAGGCAACGTGACTGTTTGCAAGTAAATGGACACGCAGATTGTGTATAAGAAAGAAGTATGTATGGTCACCATCTTTATCTAATTCCCCATTGTAAAACTCGATTATTTATTTATGTGTTAAAGCCTACTTGCCAACTATTCATGAGTCCTAACTACCTAGCTCTGTGAATAACAAGGTGTTGTCACCTTGAGAGAGAATGTACTTGGCTGACAATTATATTACCCACATTTTTCTGTCTAGAGCTACTTTCATCCTAAACGTTCCTTCAATTTTAGTCACTGTCATTCATGAGGGTAAAAGCATAGTCCTTGGTGTTTTTCCTGAAGGGCATAATCATAGCAATTTCTGCACAAGTGTACCTACGCAACTCGACGCAGTATACCTACGCAAAAAACGTCAGAGCCAGAGTGGCGCTTTTGTTATAATGCATGAGGATAGTGGACTATTTGTTATATGAAAGCATAAAGCGACACGGACTGCTGAGGATTGACACTGGTTGGGCTTTGCTTGCTGTGTGTGACTTGACGCGTAGAAAGCAGAGTAGAGAGTGTGCACTTTTCCTGGAAACGAGAGCGGCTTAGGGCTTGTTGGAGGAAAAGTGTGTAACTGTAGCTCTGTAGCTTTGGCTGGAGCACACACACACAAAGCCTTCACACAACACGACGAGTATACGTACCGCAACGTAAAGTGTAGTTGTTTATGAACCGTTTTCCCATCCTTCTCTCCGGTCCGGTCTCAAAGACTCGTGTTATAGTGTCAGTACAGTCGCATCCCAACTTTCGAGAAAGCAACTCTTTTTCCTCGCCTAAATTGAGTCTGCATTTATCTGTCAGTCACAGCTAGTCTCATAATTTCCTGAATTCTTCCTGTTTCGTGCACTCTCTTTCATTTACTTCTGTCTCTACTTCTAAGAAGCGCTTCCTTGTCAATGCCTCCGGCAATTCTCTTCATTTCTCCACAATTACTCCAGGTAAGATTTCAATTCTCTTTATTTCAATGCTATATAGTGCCACATCAACAGCAATCCACTCACACCGGCTTATAACACCTAATGTGTACGAGCTTATGCTACTATGTACTACCAAAGTTCAAAGTACCTACATAGTATAGGTCCTACAGGTAAACTTATTCTAAAACCAAAGTTAGCGGAATCTGATTGATTAAAAACAAATTAATTGACAAGAACACAATAATTTGTTATTGGACCTAAAATAGGGACAAAATATTGAAATAACGTTTTTAACTTTATGAGTATGACATGATTTTACTTAAACATCAAGCTACTACTTTCTTTTCCTTGCATAATTTTCAAACGAAATCCAAAGCAAGTATAAGTGTAATATAAATATTAAAACATGACTCAATTATTATTAGGTATAAGAAATATCTTTTGTATTGCAAACGACAATTCCTTGGCTATATGAGAATATCATTTACATATTACCTATATGTTGCAATGCAATCGCTAATACAGTATTCGTTTTTCTGTCATATTGAATGTTGTACTTGTACTGAATATTTGTGTTATGGGTTTGTACGGGCATAGAATCACTTAGGTCGGTATAATTATAAAACTGCGTAAGCGATTTGCACTTTCAACCTCAGCTCTGAAGAGTGTGATCAATAAAAGAAGGCAAAAGCACGCACACATCGTGGTGCTATATGAAAGCTTATTATTGTTATTCAAGCATCCCTCAGTATTTACATTTTAGGCATACATAGGCAGTTAGGTTAAGTAGTACATTACAACACACATAATAGCGATGATGATAAGCAACCTGCTGAGATTTGCACAACTTTTGTTTATTTCGTTAAACTTTGTTCAGCTCAGTTTGGTTTGACTTTGTTGGTGGAAGAAGAAGGAGAAGAAGGAGAAGGGTCGAGGAGAAAGATTCAACACGATTTGAGTATGGCACACTGCATGGCTCTGACAAGATTCTATTTATTTGTATAATCTGAGCTGGCGTATACGTACCTAAGTACTTATATGGAATGTTGAATGGTGAGCCTTGTTTTCACATGTAAAATAGGCCGTGTAATCTAAACTGATATAGTGAATAGCATGCTCTCTTTGTGTATCAAGTATCTGTACAGATACGAAAATGTAATTTCAGCTTTATGCCTACATATTTTCTTTTCTAAATGAATTCTCTTTATATTGAACCATTAAAATTGTCATCGGATATACTTAAGACAATAATTTATATTCAAGTACATACCATAGCGCAATCCTAACGTGATTTCCATTGTGAACTTGCTTACACATAGTTGATGCGATATCATTATCATTCTGTATGCTTTCTGCTGTACTCGTATAGAAGTAGTACTAATGTAAGCTCATAAATTTCTGCTATAATGGGCACGTTGTTGTTTAGTGTCAATTCAGCAGCACAGATTATACAGCTTGTGTATTGTAATTACTAATTGTATACTTCCACTATAGACAGTCTTATACTTCTCCATATAATATGCCCACTACTTATACACTTACGCATTACAATTATTTACTTATACGATATAAAGTAGTTCAAAGCATAAATCGTGAAGAAGAAGAAGAAGAATATTCTATGCAAGTGCATACTTAATACACACACTGAAGTATAATTATTTCCAACTGGTAGATAGATGTACCTAGTTATTACCCTTGTTGTAGTTTGGGTTTACATGTTACCTAATCTGAGGATAAAGTGCAAACAAATCTGTAGTTTGCGCTTATTTAATAGTCATTCTTCATTCCTCGTGCCATCGTAAATTTCTCTGCATTTTTTCACTCGTAATATATCAGCTGCTCTGTATATAGGCACTTCCCATATTAAATCCCTTCCCTTATACAAGCTACTCTATAATACATCTACCAGCTACTACTCAGGTTGTATAGTACTGATATTTTGTATAGAGATTACCACATCAAGTCGCTATACTTTCATCAGTTGAACTGGTAAGACCTTTACTATTTACATATACTGATATATACAGAAAGTAAGTAGAAGGTGTTTCGTGTACAAGGCACTAAACCACTAGTCGTACATAAGATCTGCATGTCATCCAATAAGATGGACAGTTATAGTTCAGCCTTAGTTGAAAAACAGCTCCTAAGAAAATAAAATTATTGTATGGTGATTGTGTGGATGTGTCTTCGTGGTGGTTTTCAATGATTTCACGTTGTGTTATAGTTTTGCCACATGTCAGTCCTTGTGCTGTAGACATGAAAGCACCTATTTGGCAAAGTTATTATAAATGATAAGCATAATATTCTATCGAATGCATATTTGCTCTGCCTTGGTGTAGAGATATATACATTACACACACAAACACATATTTCCTTATACATAGTCGCCGCTATATTATACACGTATTCTACATACACGGACTACTGTCGTGGTATCGACGATTTTCCATTCACGTTCTGAAAGTCGAACTGAAGTCAAGTCAATACCAATAAGCCTGTGTGTGAGCAGACTAAAGCTTCTTAACCAAGTCAAAGTCAACGGAAAACAAACCAGGTTGCTTTATTGATCTCTCTGGTAAGCTCATCATAATAGCTCACGCGTAAAAAATTCTTTTTATCTATAGGACATCATGCAGACATCAAAGCAATAGACATGCAGGCTTCTTATTTTCTATCATTCGTATCCATACTAAAACTTTTCACTTGCTTCCTAACTAATTCGATATCCAAAAATATGAGCAGTTCAACATACATTCAGCTCTGATGGGTTTCTTTCCTTCCCGCAGTCAGGATTTACTCGTATCAAGTACTCCTGTCACTTTAATATATTTAATATATTACAGCAATACTGGAAAGCTCACTTCTAGCTTTTCCTTACTCACCTCCTCCTCCTTCCACTCTTTAACTTCACTTTTCCTGGTCAGTCGCCATGGAAAACTGGAGAGGCAGACGGGGAAATGTAATTGAGTTGGTTGGCAGGCTTCTTGTGTCACTCATGAACCATCTATATACACGGAGGACGTGGCGGGGGTAAGCAAAGAAGATGAACAAATAGATTGATACTTTATACATGCACTCATCTCCAGTTGAATCTCTCGAGGACCTCGGCTTCACATCGTCGTCATCATCATCGTCAAGGAGGGCACAACAAGAGAACTCCCGTCCTCAGACTACTAGTATATCCACATAGTTCTGCATTTTGGCGAACAAACAATTTATTCCTAATATCCCTAAAAGCAGAAATATACAGTTTCTGCAAAGCTAACTCATCTCTCCCAGCACTTACAAATCTTATAGAAGTATAAACCTCAGAAGTATATGCATTTGCCATTAAATGGAACACCACATTATACTCACACAGTACATATTTACTCTGTAGTTTCCCTACATATCTTTTAACCAACCTAAACTGACAGACTACATTATACGCATCTCTATCTAGTAGTACTATACACTAACTGTAAAATGTCTAAACAATGTGGAGATAATATTATATAATGCGAGCACAAAGGTATTTTGGAATGTACTGTGCATAAATATTCAATTCTCTGACAATCAGTATGCTCCCAGCGTTACTTTTACTTTGTAGTCTTCTTTCTATATCTGTAATAGCGCACCACCACTGGAATGCGTATTTTTACGTAGCAAGTGTGTTTTTGTGTGTATTGAGTCGCATTAGTAGAAATATAAAGGTTGTTCATGGTTAATAATATAGTGAAGTATTGAAGAGGAAGAGGGAACACGAGTTGGAGAGGCATACATGTGCTCGTGTTCTTTATGTAAGTTTTTAGTTGCTAGCGTACGAAGGACAAGGGAATCGATTGCCCTTCCACACTAAACTAGAACCGAAACGCTGGCTTTCGTTTAGTAGCTCGCCGGATTATGGGAATACTACTACTGGCGAAGAGAGTCTTTCTCTCTCACTCTCCCGTTGTTGCTTAAATGTAGGTCACCGAAAGACAGGAACCAAAGCGAATTGGGAACAGGAGCGAGGCAAATGACGATGTCGGCAACTGCACTACCACTATACTGGAAATTTAGCCTCTTTTGTGAATACTACAGTAGATTTAGAGGCTGCTTCCAGAATATGAGTGGAAAAGAGAGAGAAAGAGACACTGAGCGAACAGAGCAATGATGTAGGGACTAAATGAAATGAATAGACTGGAGCTGTGATGGAAAGAAAGCGTGTGGTTCTGTCATGTTGCTGTGAGAATTGAGTAAGACCTAACTAAAAGCCAATGTACGTTAACGAAAGGTAAAAACAGCTCACGTCAAAATCAGTCTAGTCGTTTGTGTGCAAAGATACTACCTATACAGACCAAGTCTCGTCGTCGATTCCACGAAACAAGTCGAGGACGAGAATAGATGAAGTTGAAGTCAAGGTAATACGAACAGCATATACTAATACTGCGAGAGACAGACATGATTACGATTGTGTTTCCAGTATTACGACTACTACCACCAGGACATGCTACCGCATTCCCGAGGCAATGAATTCCAAAAGTGCGAAAGCAAGCACATCAACGGCTCGTGTTGCTCTTCTGCAAATATAACATGATACATTAATTATAACATCCCTTGTATATCATTACTTAGCTAATCAGGGAATGTGTGTGTACAGCGAGTGTGTATATGTACAGCGTGTATAGTTCATCATGAAGGAAAATAGTACAGTCGCTTATATATACTTAGAAGATTTAATTATATATTACCAAGAATAGCTTTAACGTGTATAATTGTATGTGTGCTACTTTAAATTTCATCGATGTAATTGTGAATCGGAGGAGAATGCGTGTGTGAGCAATTATGATGCATAACTAGGTGACTATATACCTACACAGGACAGGAGTTGTGACTTAAGAATTAATAGAGATATAAAGGTTGTATAAGATGGACGCAAGAAATCCATACAAAAGAAAACCACCTATCAAAGCAAACATTATGCTTTCTTTCGTGTGTCTAGACTCGAATGTAGCTTTACAGTTTAGGCTACTAACTCTATTTACTTTGAGTCTGAGCTGTACGTATGAATGTCAGTATTGCTGTTTGCATTAGTTACTTTGTAGAAGCGGCTGAATTGATACGAAATTGCTTTATATTCTCTTATTTACACTTGGAGTCAGCAGCGTCAACTGTATAAGACGTAAGTTTGTGGTGTGTGCCGTGTCTTGAGTGGAAATGGATTTGGGGAGTCGAATTTGTATAATATGTCTGTCCTGCTACACATGTGTATACTTAATACTTCGCATTTGGTACCATAGCAGTCAAAAACTAGCATGTTTGCAATTAAAGAAGTAAATGAAAGTCGAAATTGTATTTTAGAAGGTAAATTCCCTTGAATCCAATACATTTCCTGAAGCTTCTCACTTCATTCCAGAAAAGCGACAGACTACCTAATTCAATCCGCATCGTATGAAATAAAGTGTAATGCTCATCCATTCGACGTGAGGTGGTGTAGTGGAAGGTGTGCTAAACGTGGAACATGTAATATGCACGAGGAGCAGTGTGAGGAGGACTCAGCCGCAGGAAATAGAAATCAACCAGTATGAAACTCTATTTCACTTTTGCTATCATTACTAGAGAAAATTGAATCCTGCCTGATACGGAACAGAAGTACTTTCGGTATAAATACGAATACCTCTAAGGTGATTTGATTGTACAGCTATAAAATATATGATGAGAATGTATATTGCCAAAGCGTATGCTTCTGCCTTGTGTGTGTGTATACATGTTTAATGCTGATAAGTGGTTTTATATACGCCTACGTAAGCCATTTACGTAATTTGTTGCTGGTAAATATTGCTAGTTAAATGTAAATTACGTGAACAAACTTGCTCATCCTAATGCTAATAGAAATACTAGAACGATTTCGTTTTGTCATTTGAGCAAACAATTTCATTGCATCAAACTAAACGTTGAAATTCCATGTATGCAATCGTGTACATCGCGTAATCAAAGTAATGCATTTGCGATGACAAAATTTCAAAAAATTTCTAATGTGAAATGCAATTCAATGTTTGCTTAAACAAAACAGAGGCTGGATTGTGAAGTGATATTTTAGATCAAGGTCTTATTCAATGTAAGTAAACATTATTAGGTTTACCTACATTGGTCTTATTATTAACACATTAGTAAATGATTGAGTAAGAGTGTTTATGTTAAAAAGCAATTCTAATTTTATCACTGTCACACTGAGACCTTACTAATTGTTAAACTTGTCAGAGCTATTACCAGTACAAGTGCAAGATGTGTGTGGAAAGTGTTTAGGTACTTTATCCGTGCTCTCATTTAGTAAAACGTACATTTTGCTCATTACTCTATTTACTAACGTTTATTAGCTTCAGGACATTCTTACTCACTTAACTGTACAAATTGCTTTTGCAGTACATGAGTCGATAATAAATTCATTTGAGTGCGCCTTATAGTAAAGTAGATAGCTGTAGGTAGAGTATATTCAGGTATATATACATATTTGTAGCATTTATCGCTTTCCTGGAAATCGATTCTCTACACCTTATTACGTATAAGTAGTATTACAAGATCAGTAAATAGCATGTAGGTATTTATCGTTAAGCACGGTAATTAAGATTTAGCTTGAAGGATATAGCAATGGTAGGTATAGTATACTTGCAATATTTATTTATCCAAAAGTCAATAAAGCGTAAAAAATTGTGACATTGAGTTCAGTCGAAATAGAGCAAAAATTACTGATTATTATGTCACAGTTATACCAATCTCCTCATTATACTCTTCATTTACTTGCATGTTAGCAATTTACTGTTCCTAATTGAAAAATATATTACCCATTGCATATATAGTAGCTTGCGTATTTGCTAATTGCGTACTTATTGCTCTAATTTGACTTATTCCGAACATGCACGACCCGATGAGTAAGTTTACACGACATGACTGTAGTTATGCTATAAGGAAGTAAAACTAGTACAATGGAAATATCTAGAGAAATATCAATGTAATGAAGTTGGTTTTACGCTTTGTCTTGTGACAATGAAGAATATGAATTGATACGAGTTTGGTTTAGACTTACATAATCTACATCCGCTACGATTTATCTGGAGTGAATTCAATTAATCAGGGGGAAACACTGGAATATTTATTAACGAAAAATAATTACATGAAACTCTATTTTTATTATAGCACGATTACACCAGGGTTCAGTGCATATGAGTCACACATTATACTAGTTGAGTGCTATAGCTAATAGCTATAGGTACACCGAGAATGTTCATGTGTAATTTAAGTAGGGTAGTGAACTTGATTGATGTAACGTAAATGGAGCTATTCTTGGACGTTCTAGATAATGTACATTTGTAATAGTATGCATTGCATTGAAAGTTCACACTGAGATATTATTGTCATTTGGATTTTGGTTCTTGTCGTATATATGCCCTCGCTTAGTTGAATTCGCTATGTTGTAATTCGTTATCTTATCTTTGCTAATGTCATTCGTATTTAAGTGTGCTGTGGTGGTGGTCGAACAATCGAGACACTCGATGGGACACGAATAATGGAAATGGTTTTAATCGTTTAATACTTAAAGCACTTGAGTGGGCACACTGCTTAGTGTAATACCCAAAGAGCTCAGAATCTAATAAGTCAAGTACATAGTCAATATTTAGAAGATAACTCTCATTACTTGATTGTCCATGTTGTATTTTATAATAACTCGTATTGCAAACAAGGACACGAGAGTGAAGTGCTACCTTCCTACTGCAGAAGCCTCCTGGTTGAATAATATAAGGATGCTCACAATGCTCAGAGTGTAGAGATAAAGAGAGATAAGGAATTACAGTGTAATTTATATTGCATTTGAGAGCATGACCGTAGTGAGAAATAGTGGGAGTTGCCGGTAGGTAATTATGTTTGCATTGTTTTTCGTCATCGTGTCTGATCTCGTTCATCGTGTTGTGAATTTAATTGTATTGTGATTATTTGAATCATATTTGACTAGGTATAGAGAAATTCTCGTAACATGGTTAAAGTCCATTATGTTATTTACTCATGCTTCATGCTCATCCGACTTTTGAAACTTTCCAATGCATTTGATATTTGATTATCTTCTGTTGTAATCAAAGGAAGGTTCGTTTGCTTCGTAAGCATTACATCATTTGCGATGTGAAAAGCAAACAGCAGTAGTCGTCGTAATTTGGGCTTGTGTAGAGTTTTCCTACTTATCAGACTCACAGTAGTAGTGTTGTATTTAGTATAAGGAGGAAAATAATAGAAATGCAGACTGGTTGAGAATTGAGAATGAAGGAACGTAGTTGGTATCTGTACAACACCCTATTAGTTGTTTGCTTTAGACAGGAGGATCCTCTCCGAGATGAACATGGAACACTATAGGCGTGTGTACTAATAAATACATGATTCTGTGCTAAAAAGGAGAGCGAATTTAAAAGGGAATGGTTATGTATCGTGTCAAAAGGTTTAGCATGTCGTGGAAGAGCAAAGCTAGCAAATCCACTACAACAGAGAGAGAGAGAGAGAGAGACAGGAGGGTAGGTGTTTGACTCGAGTTCATAATATGCGGAATAACAGATATACACAGAAAGAGAGTCAGTTGAATTGATTTGATAAGCGAGGACCAAGAGATTTTGCATTTATCTGTGTGTTGTAAGTTGTACGGAGGAATAACGAAAGAAGAAGAACGGCTTACATTTACACAGAAGCAGCATGCCTAATAAAACTAATCCTTCCAGCAGTAAGTTATTGAATTCGGGGAAGCATGAAATGAAATAGGTTCGCCCAGCATCCCAGATTTAAGTAAACGAGTTTTCATCTTGATCATGCGGATTCTTGGAATACACTCGCTTACTTACACAGGCATCAAATATTATTTTATTTCTTCCCTATGTAGACCATTTTCCCATCATTTCGCACTCTAGCAAAGCTTATGCTTGTACACATCACAACTGGATATGATAGAGCAGGAGGTGAAATGCAAAATTGCTTTTCTTCGGGTGATGCGTATGTTAAATTGTGTAATCTCACCAGTCACTGATGCTACTACTTATACTGCACTGTCAGATATCACATAATATGACTATCACTCTTGCTGTTATACGTAAGAATAGTTAAAATAAATGAGTTGGGCAATGTATATGATAGCGTGCTTGTATTTTTGCCTAGACTATATATCAGTACAGTGAACAGTATAATATACAAACATATACATTCAACAAGGTTATTCGTTTTCATGGATCCAAAGGATTTTGCTCTAGGGAAAAGATTGACATCCGAGCAAATGCACGGACTACTGACATGACATGACGTTAAGATAAGAAAATATTCCATGATAATGTGCTGAAAAGATCTGTCCATTCAATATTTATACACAAGTCACTTTTTGAGGTCGCAGCAATTATTTTGCTCCTCTGTTCCACACTCAACCATTAAAAACTTCTGAAACGAATTGTGTCCAAACTGATATCATTCACATTTCATCCTTTTCATATTATAATGCCTGTTAAGCTTGTGAGTAGGATTTTCAATATTACTTTCATATATAAAGTAACAGATTCATTGACTCTGAAAGTTATATGCCTGAAACCTTTAAGGCACCAAATTCTTTACAATGTGCCAAAATTATGAAATAAAGTGTTATATGTAATAATCTGCGAAATATGATGGCGATCTCAAACTTACATGATATTACACAAAGATGATAGTCCATTTATTGTTTACTGCTTAAATATTATAAGGAATTCACTTAATCAGAAATGCAAACATTGTTTATTCATACAAAACTAATACACATAAGATTAAGAATGAATTAATGAGTTTCAGTCAAATATTTGCTATCTTTTACACAGAGCTAATATACTCGGAAGAAGCACTGGAAATATTATATCGACAACATCTACTTAAACTTATTATTTTTGCACTGTTCTTATTTTGTGTTAAAACAAGAGCATTTAAACTATAGGCAGCTCCTTTCATATAACATAACATAACATGGCTTAACATTGCATTCAAAGTTTATATTAATATCTGTATATAGGAAGATGATCAGCTATAATATATGCACAGCAAAAGAAAGTGCCGTGATAAGTAGTAGTGTACATAGAAACAAGAAGAGTTTTTGTGTATAGTTTTAGGTGAAGAGAGCGTGAGTTTGGGAAGTTTTCTGGAGCAAAGATTTGTGTGATCCAGAAATACAAGGATATAGAGGATGTATAAATTGACTGTATAGGGATATAGAGGATCCCGTGTGTTATTCATCTCAGCTGGGAAGTCGTGTATAATGCAGTGTGTTGTATCATCAGCTGTGAGAGAGTTCTGAGTTCGTATACCGGCTGTTGGCACGTGCCGTTGCTTAAACTCTGCTATCTAGCGTCATCACTCCCTGTTGCTATCTCCCGGTTTTGCTCGTTAAAACCCCAATTAGCCCACATAGAATTGTTGGAAATATTTTGAGTGATAAGCTCCTTTGTGATTACAGGTGAGGCGTGTGTCGGGCAGTCGAAGAAACTCCAGTTGCCACTGATAGTCAACGGGGAATTGAGGTCACTACCAAGGGGCGAGCGCAAGTTATTGGGAAGATCTCAAACAGTTCTCTTTAAGCCGCAAGGACGTTCTCTCTTCTCCCACAAGGTTCGACTCCCTGTTTCTACCCGACTTTTTTCGTTCCATTTTTGGGCTGTGTGAATAACTGAGTCTTTGTATTCTCTCTCTCTGAGAGCTCTGTTCAATTCTCTCTGCTAAAAACATGCAGCAGCACCAGAATTCTCCTGTCCCATTACATGTATATCACATCTCTCTCTCGTCGTCTTCGTAGTTTTAAACACAAGAGACTGTTATGCTTCCATGTAACGTATTATAGAAAAGTAGCTATGCCATTTGATAATAGTTGAACCATGAACATCGTGCAAGTTTGCACCTAAACTTCTGCTCATGCCATTATTGTTATACACATACACATGTCTTATGCAGTATGCAAACCTGCAACTACAACATCCACCCTGGAACTTACTCCATATGAAATGAAAGTTTATAATAACAATAATGCGTTGGAACATCTACCTAGCTCTGTGTGTAGTGGTCGTTTCCTTACTTTACTGTACACAAAACTGTCATTTCTGTCTGTGTACATTGTGCATCTATCTATACAAACTTAGTAGACTCTGCACGAATACCTATGCACACAATCTAAACCAACGAATCGCTATAGCTCACGAAAAGTGAGTTCTTTTCTTTTTTCTCTCTCTCTCTTTGTACATGAGTGTGGTATTCTGTTGGATGTATATACATGAAGATCTTTGCAGGCACTCGCTGCTCTCCTTCGGTAGTGGTAATACTTGCACACATACCAAATGAATATGATCTGAGGATTAAACTTTATTGCGGACTAGTCTAGAAAAGGAAAGAGAGTGAATTGAATGGAATCGCTCATCTTTCCAGCACTCGAGTGAGAATGGTATGGCTAAATAGAATGGATGTCGATAAAGAGACTACAGAAAGAGATGAGTTTTTCCAGATTCATTTTATATTGCTTGCATACATTTCATAGAGCATTACATTTAAACAGGCTCTCTCAGACAGTCCTAGTTTTGGAGTCATCGTCATCACAGTCCGATATTCTGATAGTGATATTTATTATATATTTTATTCTATGGCAGGGATAGATGTACCTACTTTTCCCGTGTAAATGTAAAAGTATAGATTTAAACGAGTAAGGCGAATAATGTCGCATTGCATTTTGGTTTTATAGTATAGTTTTAGATCCTGATTTATGTTCATGTTTATTTCTCTATATAGTATTATACTACCTGTATATATTTCTTTATAGAGATTACTCCTCGTATATATATATCAGGAGGGGATCACGATGATGTTATGCAATGCGATGTGATGTGAAGCAAGTATGGTAATTGCTTGAACCTTTTGTCCATGGAAATCGATTAGGTATACGTTGTGCTGTAGTATTTTACTCAAAAGAAAATAATACCTACACCTATTTAGTAATGGAAGAGTCAAAATCACTACTCAGTAAAATTTTTACTCGTGGTGCCTGTACTGTATCACTGTAATGTAGAAAAGTACACGGACTGTACAGTGAAAAGACTGTAGCAAGTCACACATTCTGGTTAAACAGCTTGAACAGGACACAGCACGCTAGACAAATACAAAACACACATTGCTGTATCTGTGCATTACATAATAACACACACAGGAATCGTATATTATGATGAGGTGAGGTAAGATAGATTTTTAGGGTCGATGTCGACCTCGGTTGTCATGTCGGGTTTGTTACTCAACTTGACTCTTTTTCTCTCTGTTTTGTAGATGAATAGCACACAGCCAATGTGTATATACTACTCTGCGATATATTTATAACTACATTCGTTTTATTACAATGGCCAATTGTATATTACACATATAAGGCACAAAATAAATGTCTTGTATAAAGCTAAAACTCACCTTAGCGCAAAAGTTATTAGTATTAAACCACCTTTGCTTTGTGGCATGTTCAAAGTGAAATATGATGCTATATTGACGTGGTTGCAGACTTTTCCAGTATATGGAGTTCTATACATAGAGGAATACTACATGTATGGTATATTAGAGTGTAATTTTACTGCATGATTGTTCCGTTACATCACATACACAGCTTGGACAACAACACGTTCTCATAACAAAACTAAAAGTATGGTCATTAAAATTGTCATTGGATAAAGAATAGATGTGAAATGCGGATAGTTTTGGTGATGAGATACAAGATGAACCATATGATGCCGGTTTAGGGCGTCCAATTCCATGCGAAGAAGGGAAGTAAACAAGGTCAATCGCCCCTACGAACGAAACATGACAAAAAGTCACTTTTTTATGTACACTTATACTTCTTCGCCTTCTTCTCTTTTGCTGCCTTCACTTAACTGTGTGCAGCTCCGTCTTGTCTTTCTATAACTCCGTTTCTGTTTCGGCAGCATTAGGCTTATGAGCCTCATTTGCCTCCTATCTCTCAGCTATACCTATAAAACACTCCGAGAGTGTGTATTTTGTATCTATCTCTATACACGGAGAGAGAGAGAGAGAGAGAAGGAGCTTTGGGCTGTTGGAAAAGTTCAGTTCATATTCTTCCAAACTGCGCTGTGTTTTGGTTTTGGTTTTGCCTATACACAAGAAAGCTAGCCATGCAGCCAACTGACTAAACATGTACGTAGGTACTACTAACCGAAGTTTTCATTTCATTTCACATAGATCTGTATATGGCTAAACTACTTGCTTATATACTATAGCTCTACATACTGAACTACGGGACTCGTTGGCTTTTTGCTGTGTAATATTTATGCTCCAGCCACCACTACTGTAGTCTTCTCCTATTGCTATTGATGCTATTACTATTTCTGTTCCTTATAATATACTCTTCATATAGGCACAATACTTTTGGCTTGATCCAGTGAAATATCTTTCTTTTTTTGCCATCAATGTCTTTTCTTTGTTTGTGTACTTGGAGTATGAGGACTATACGCAGATATTCAAGTAGTAGTAGTTAACTTTTGGCCTATTAGTGAAAGAGTACTATATAAGTATGCCGGTATACCGCTACTACTACTGCCCCTCGGTTTTCTACTTTCCTTTGCCCGAATTCCCTCATTCTATTAGCTTTGAATGCTTACACAATATTCCACTACAGTAATAACTCACAAGGGTTTTACCACTTTTTTCACAATAGAATTTCCGCTATTCATTTAGTACTTACATTTACATTTCGCCCATGCAAGGCTACTTTTGGTAACTTTATATGCACACACAAATAAATGTGCAGATGCGTATACCACTGTGGAAGTTCAAGTGAGTCTTGTTATTTCAAACTGTTTTGTTCTGTTAATTGTGTTCATTTGTAAAGACTGATTGAACTTTGTCTTTTTGTACAGCCGAGACTATTAGTCCCACATTACTTAACTACAAACTACACTCTACACACATATATAAGTAGTGGTTGTACTTATATACTTTGCTCTATTTAACTGGAGCCAGACAGACGGCTGTACTGTATGTGCTATTTAGAAAAACTGTATTATTATATAAACTTACAATATATTCATGCTCTAGCACATTACATGCATACTTTGATATAAAAAGCAAATATTACATACTGGTAAATTCTGTACAAATACATGGAGCGTATACATATAGCGTGTAGACATGCAGTCATTACTTACAAGTATTAAGTGGAGAGACTACTGGACTGATTGTGATTGCCAGAATAGTAGTAAGTGCATGCTACTACAACAAAACTAGAAAGATACAGATATTTAATAGCAGAGAGGATGGTAGTCAAAGAAGAATCTCTGTTGTGTAAATTGGACGCACACTCAATTCACTTGATATAAGAATGACAGACTTATTCGTATTCCTTGGTTATGTATTTCTCAAGAGTTCTTCCTGGAATGGATTACGAAGGAGATAGCTGTTCGAGAGAAGAAAAGTCAAACGAAGAAGAGACGAACTCTTCTGGCTCTCCACGAGATATTTCAAGATAGAGAGCCATGGTATTCGTATCTATAGATGAATGCTGCAATTCACGTCATGTTTTCTGTTATAAGCTTGTTCGTATTGTACAATCATGGTCTCACAATAGCCGTATTATGAATCTTGCTGCTGGAGAGTCGTAGATTTAGTTACCATGTAGGTAGTTGCAGTTCCCCTGCTTGTACTTCACTTAACTTACCGGCTTTTATGACCTGATAGCTGTACGTACGTATACGTACGCAGCAAAACGGCAGAGCTCACTTCACTACCAGCCTCGTGTAGCTTGGCATCATCATCATGACATGACATAAGAAAACTCAGAGAGTTACTTTTTACATCACGTATTTCTTATTACTATTAGAATGCTTGAGAGTTTCTTATTTCTTTTGCTCTCTCTCTGTGCTCCGCTCCATGTGCTAAGGTGACTTGAGAAGAAATGAATTCGTTTTTAGTACACACATATTAGCAGTACGGTACATACGCATCGGAGTGAGTAGTGGTCTTTTTCCATGTATATATTTCATTTCACATTCATATCATCGTAGTTGCACTTACACCTAAGCTAAGCTATAACTACCCAGTTCCATTGCCCATTAGACGCTTACCCATTATCCGTTGCATGAAGAGGGGAGATTTGGTCTGGTCTCTCGTCTTTTCTCGTCCGTCCATAAGCGGATGTAATGGTTACATCGCCCTGGACTTAGTTATACTTCTCTTATTCACTTTTTACGACTTGGCCTGACTTGAATTCAACTCTCACTTTGTTCAAACTTCAGTTTCTGGGCTCAGGGCCTGAGCGATGACTTTTTCTTCATCCATGGTAAATAATGTTGTGTTTAGTAGTTGAACCTGTAGAATCCTATACTCTTTCTTCTCTCTCCGTCCGAGAGTCTTTAATACCAAGATGAATCATATTATGATGTGAAAATATTTTAGGGTAGGTATATCCACTCTCGTCCATTATGTAGATCTACGACTACTTACTTAAATAAGTATCTACTGAATGTGCTATACTACTACAAGGGGAGCCTTAGATTTGATTTGTCTTTGTTCAGTTTTTGCATTCATGTACGCATCAGTAATGCTTAATGTTGGCATTCTAAGACACGATACGTATATTTCTACTGTACATTCCGTTCGAGTTTACGAGATGGATGGATGCAGAGAGAGAGAGATGGTATTTTGCGTAAGATTTTATCTGTAATAGTTATTTTTTGCGTACATCAGTAATGTAAAGAGGGAAGAGACAAAAAATTATAATTTCGTACACAACAACACAACTATATCACAAATTCTACTTACCAGCATTAAATAAATTGTGTCTAAACTACGAACGAACCAAAGTAACTCGTGCGGGAACTACTTTTTAGAGCACAACATCCATCCGCGTTGTTTTTTATATGCAAGAAACACAAACGAACGAAGCAACTAACGAATCAACTAACTACCAAATACAGAACGGAACCAAATATAATCTCACTACTCGTACAGAGGCTTACGCATTCTACTCTATAAACTTTTACATGCACTTGCTGCTTCAAATTTCAGATACGCACTTACATGCACATCTAGTAAACTATTATATAAAAAGAGATTAGTGTAGCACTCGCATAGTGTGTGCATTTAGGTACTCCGCTTGATATGTGATGTGTTTATGTTTAATGTTTCTCTTCTGAGGCTGCTAGGTGTGAGTGATGTTAAAATGAGACTGTGGTAGTGTGTTTTGTTCTGGTTAAATATTCTTCGTATACACGTAGTGTATAGCTGTTGTTGTTTTGTTGGAAGAAGTATAAGTTGATGAGCAGTTTTGATGGAGTAGAGCTGCTGTGTTAACACAAATGCAGGTTTTCCTGTATACAATGCGTTTTGTAAGTGTTTGTGAAGTGTAAGGTCTGCTAGAGGAGGATATAGCGTCATAATAATATTATTATCTTCAGTGTAGTTAGTTGAAGCTGTGTGTGGGTATTTGCTCCGCACAAAGATGTAAAGATACCTGGAGCATTAGCATTAGATATCTCATTGTTACATTAGTTGCTTGTTTCGTATGATGTAGTAACAATTTGTGCGTTGTAAATGCTAATATAATGAGTGCTCAACGCTCCTTATCAACTTCTATCATTTCAAGGTGCAAATGGCTCACATCTCACATCACAATCTCGGCTCATCTTCAGTTCAGTTACTCCAGATCTGTCTGAATGCCCTGCGCTCACACACATTTCCCAAACATACTACTCTTTCCCTTATATCTTTCATGTGAATAGTATACGATAACAATGTATCTGTGTGTGAGTGTGTGGGGATAAAGAAGCTTTCGTTTGTTCATCATCGGTGTTATGCAAGCAAGCAACCGACCGTCAGTTTGTGTACGAAGTATGTGGCAATTAAACTATCTGTATGTTAAATGTAACGGCGTAGTTAAATATAGGTATACACTTTGCTGTCTGTTTTGTCCGAGATTGGATGCATATGATGTACTATGTGCTTTGGTAGAAGTAAATTCATATATAAAAATAATACGATATGGGTATATAGGTTTATATCTGTATAGTATCCATGCATAACTCTGGTGTAATACTTTTAGTGGGTAAAGGTCTATGAAGGGGATTTATAGGATGTATCTGCATAATTATTCCAAATAATGATGAAGACTTAAGTAAATATGATTTCCTTATATGTATTTGTAGGAGTATCTGTGCACTTGTAAATATAACTTGCTGTTGTAATAAATAGCTTATCGTATTGCGAACACATATCGCGATTCATAATAAGTAATGTGACTGTGGTTGTATATTTATATGCACGAATTTCATGTGCGCCACAAGAAAGTACATGATTGTGTTGTTGTTGTTGTTTGGTTGGATTTATAGTACATAATTGTTTGAGAGTTTATTCAAAGTGTAAATATACATTGGGCAGAGACAAATATGGGATGCTATTCTCTGCTTCTATATTTATCATATTATCATTTTACTACGAACGTCAGTCAATAATTTTGCTGTAGCCATAACATGTGCGTAGCACGTACTCTCGTACAGAGAGATGCAGACGGGAAATATTTTAATCTAAGGTTAATGTTCAGTTCATTCAGTTCAGTCAATCGAGAAGGTTTATGACAGGGCTGTGCCCAAATCTATAACGTTGATGATGTTCTGTGATTTGTTTGTTGGTGATGGGCTATTTATCCGAGATGAACTGTAATAGCAAAGTTGACTCTCTCTCTCTCTCTCATGTATTTTCTATGAGAGTTGAGTGAGTTTGAGTGTATTAGGGAATGGCCAATGGTCTGTAGCAAGAAAATTCATTTTTATGTAACACAAGGAATAGAATTGCTCTCTTATCGTATATCTATCTGCCAATGTGTCGTCGTATCGTATTCTCTCCATTACATCCTTGCCTGTGGATGTAGCGTAGTAGTAATTCTATGCGATGTGCCATTCCGTTAATATTTTCTGGGTTGCATGTTGTTTCTCTCTCTCTCTCTTTCTGTAGTGTGTTCAAAAGAGTTCACAGTAAAAAACATCGGATTCAATCAGGGAGGCATGTTTTACCATTATGCTGTACTTGTGGTCTCTCTTTCTCTCTATGATGATGGTCTCATCTTCTCTTGTTATCATAGCTAGATCATGATGCCCAAGGCAATGATCGATGAGTGACACGAACATGCAATTTGAGATCTTCATGTCGTCTAACCAACAGTTCCACAAACTTGATAAGTTTTTGATCTGCTTTTGACTTTATGCTTCATTCTCTTTCTGTGTCATGTATTTACAATCAGCAAACTTCTGTCGTGGTGGTCTACAACTTCCACTATCTGCAAAACAAGTCTCAGGACTCGCACATAATTCTATTTTCGTTATCTCCACTTCCTATAACACTCACAAACTCTGACTCTGACTCTCTAAGGACATTAAATATTTTTCCCATTCAGAAGACTCTGCTTTTCTGCTCAAATGGTAATGAAAGACTTTTGTGATGTGACCTGAGGGATAAAGATCATGAGTTGTGTATACATTAGTTAGGTGTTTGTATTACTTACTACGCATTCACAGGTCTTTTTTAAAATGCTCTTGTCAACAAATACAAGAGTCATCATCCTTCACGAGGAAGTGAGTAATGTAATTTAATAAACCCACTGCTGCTGCTGCTGATTGTTTTTTGCTGTTTATCGCGAAATGACGTGAGTTGGTGACAACGAAGACGTAACCACCCTGAACGCTTTCAGAATAAATATTATGATAATTGTTATGTATCTGTATACCTACAAGCAAAGCAAGTTAAAATGCAAACTGTGCTGAATGTGATGATAATAATACACATAGAACACATACACTGCCTCACTACATGGATTAGTGTGTTTTACATTGTACTCATTCTCTTGTTATTGACATGAGCCAGAATCGCATAGAAGAATGATCTGTCAAGTAAACTTTGATTTACGAAATAACATCAAACTATTTTTGTACATGGACAGTTAGGTAATGCGGATAAAAAGTAGCACACATGAAAATAATGGACTTGGTACGGCAATACGCAATTCCCTGTTTTGTATATACCCAAACCAACAACAGTTAAAGCGATATGCGATAGTTTTGTAGTCCATTAGCATCCAAGTCAATAGAAAATCAAATGGGTACACACTGCATGTGTATTCAGAGTAGGGGAAGTAGGAAAAGTCGTAAAGTTCAGTAAATACAAAGACTATCCTCTCTTTCTGTCTCTAATCAATAGCTGCATTGCACAAGGACGATTTCGGTGAGGACAGAGAACAGGCAGAGTAGAAACGACGTTTATACACACAAACTTCCCCGAGTAGTCTTGCTCTTGCCTATATAAGCAAAGATATGGCAAATTGCTCCAATGCACGTATATAACATAAGTGTCATAGCAGAATTGGTGTTATAAAGTAATATGCTATAAATCTATGGCATGCTATTCTTTGTTGTCAGCATTTAATGTTCATATTTGTAACCAAGTTCTATATATACATCTGCATCTACGTAACTATTAAACTACTGCCTTATACTACACAGCATAGCATTATACCTTGTAGGATATACACAGTCAAATAGCAAATGAATGATTAGTTTACTTTCCATTGCCAAAACCAGTTAGAAAGATAGCAAGTTGACACTTTGCTGTTCTGTACACATATTTACATATAACGCATTAAAAGGCACGGGTCATAGATTGCTTAAACAGCTCCTCATCTCAGTCTGTGTAAGTAAATGAAATGTTATCAGTTCCAACTGGAAATAGTAGATAGTAGTATACAGCAAATAGTACACGATCGAAGTATTTGCAGCAGATTGTGTTTAAGTATAAGTATGCATGGAAATGCTGAAAGTGAAAAAATGTTAACTCATGGAAAAAAATGTGGGCTAAGCTCAAAGGGGAGCAGAATGCAAATCAGATAATTTTTATGTAATGTGAGTAGAAGCGAGTTTTAAGGGCAACTTTTATAAGTTACTCTGTAATTGTAATAAAAAAATTATATCTATTGCACAATCAACGTATCATAATGTCATTGACAAGGAAAAATGTCAATATTAAATGGACTGTGCTGTTGTTGTGCATTAATTTTATTATTGGCTGTAATGGTACAGTGATAATGCTCGTAGGAGAAACAGAAGAAGAATATACGGAAGCATCGTATTAGTTTTTACAAATCGTGTTATACAATGGTAGTTATAAATGATGTAAGGAATTAATAGTGTTTTGTAAGGTTAATGAAACCACACCAAGCAGTGCGCTGCAAAATGAAACTTAACCAAAATACGAAAACAACAGATGCATAGGAAATCTAGGATATTCCTCGTATATTCAAGTTACTACGCGAGTAAGGGAGTAAAACTGATTAAACAAAAGTAATTTTAACTGGCAGCTCGTCGTCGTGTGGGTATAAAGGAACCAAATAGTAAATGAACACCATATATGTACTTGTACACTCTATATGTATATAAGGATATAGTATCTATATACAAGAATAAGCGTTTAGCGAATATAGAGAGATGTTCTTTGTGCCGCTCTATACAGATGCAAATCTGCTTTGGTGCTTTTGTATGTGTGGTGTTCGTCTGTATTTGTATACAGCGATAAAGCGTTGAAGACAAAAACAAGGCCGAAATTTTCATGAAGTATTGGACGAAGAAGCGTTTTTGAATGTTGATATGTTGTGTATGGAAGAAGGGAAGGGAATGACAGGATTATATGACGCTGTTGTTATGTTGGTGGTGGTTTGGTCTGGTTTGGCTGGATGAGAGTGTGCTGTGTGTGACGACGACGACAACGACGACGACGAAGAAGACTTTGGGAAGAGGAGCTCGCCGAAGGAAGAAGAGCCAGAGAGCCAGGGACATTCGGCTGAGAGAAGTGTGAGTATCTGAAGAGTACATTCTGAAATCAACACACGATGTATGTAATGTAATTGAGGTCAACGCCGTGTGACGTCACGTAACTATCAGCTGTTTCTTCCCTCCCCCTTGGATTGTGATGGTCCACCCATTCAGTGGAAATTGCCAGATTTCAATGGGCCAGCAGCCATCTTGACGGGGAGGATGGGAGTCTTTGAGGAATGGTGCAGATACAGCGAAGCAGTTTGGAAACACTGTGACTCCATTCGCAGTGGTTTCCCTTTGGAGTTCCCCCAGCTTTTGACATAACAACAAGACCGAACCAAACCCAACCAGCACCAGGAGCAGCAGCACACACACAGCAACTACGCCGAGTATAGGTCTACAGAGCATAGAGACTGAGGTAAACACAGGGAATACACATGGAAAGAGTTGGAGTTAAAGCAGGCAAAAGTGAGCTATAGAGTTATATGAGAGAACACACGCAATCCCTAGAAAACCCAACCCAGCTGGTCTTCAGCAGCAGCAAAGCAACCTTAGCCCGGCTCACTCATAACACAGTCACACACAACGCAAGAGAACATTGAGCAGAGCAGAGCTACAGAGAGATTTTACTCGCACACAGAACTTGATTCGTGAATCGAAGGAACAATCTGTATCCTATATACTTGCACACACACACTTAATAGGAATAACACACACACCGCAGCAGCAAAAGAGAACAGTCAATTCTCGACAAATACACTTCTCTGAAGCCAAGCAATATACGCAGTAACTTGACTTTACTACGAACGAGTACATCTCGGCTTCTCTCACAACAAGTACAGATTCTTGCACTTACATTGTGAAGAAATTGCACACAAAATGAATCCAAGCATGGAATACAATTTCTCGTCGAAACTTTCACTTCCTAAACTGAATTTATGGAAAATATTTCTGATTCTAGTTGACTCTGCGATTGTATAGTTGTACAATTGGCAAAAAACATTTTGCCATTTTCTAGTTTTAATATTTTTCAATAAATTGTTACACTGCCCAATCTTCCACCGAGTGTTTATGTACGTAGTTATTACTATACTGCAGTAGTATAGTAAATAGTTAAGTAGTTCCATATATTCAAGTTGTACAGAAAAAAGTTTGTTTAGATTTATCGTGCTTGTTCTCAGCCGCAGCTACTGTCAAGTTAAGTACAGAGAGAAAGATAGAGAGACAGGTGCGTAAAAAACAAAACCGGAAATATAGGTCGTGAGTTTGTGTATATACGCAAGTTACACTTTGGAGACTCATCTGCACTCTGACGTGCTTTGCTTCTCGGTTGGTCATCTACCACCGTTTCTTGTCAAGGCAAGTCAACCATTAACTATTTCATTGTATATGTAATTACGTCTCACCTACTTATTGCTAATCCATCGTATTAATTAGCTTTACGTATACGATTGTCTATGCACTGGATGTAGAACAGTTGCTCGTAAGTGTGTATGTAATCAAAAAATCAACTCGAACCACTACCACGGTATTTTTCAATTTACTCTCACAGCTATTAACATCAGCTCCTCTTCTGCCATGTACCTATCTACGTCAGGCTCATGAGGAACTGTTCAATGTCATGTTTGATTTGATTACACGAATCACATACGCACCGATACGCTTCAACTGAATCAAATTGTTTGGGTGTGTGTATTTCCATCCTCAAGTATTGTTTACATTTTCCTCTTCTGATTTGATTCACCACACTCTATACCCGTACAATGCAAATATACTTAACTATATCTCCCAGTAGATATTAATAAACCATATATTTATTACCCTATATAAATTCTTCTTCACGTATACCTATACCAGTAGCAGCAGTAATATATTATACAACTATTGTCAACAAACTGTACTATTTTATACATAAATACATTTCTTAGTCATCCTGCTTTACCTATATAACGTAAACACATTACCTGTACATGTATAGTATATATACTTACAATAAATATCTCCGCGTTTACGATGAATAGCCTACTACCTTACCTACCTACAGCTTTATTATTGCACACAACAAAAAGATAACAAAGGAAAGGGATAAGATTACTTTATATATAGAGGTGTGTAGAGGTACTTACAGCATTAGGCAAAAGGGGATTCCTATAATATTCTATTTAATACCAGCATAGTTTTACACTCCAGCATGCCAGTGTTGTCATAGTTCGTTGTCACCTGTTCGTTCCCGAAGGGTAGCCTTTGTGTTAACACGATGTACAAACTACGCAGTACGTTCTTCGTCATAACATTCGACGGAGAACCTAGAATAGGGAGACTTATACTACCATGCCACGGAAAACCCATCATCATGTGTTGCTGTGCACTTAATGTAGGATGTGGATGAAGGAACGACGGCGGCCGGCGGATATGTATAGATATGCGTAGTAGTAATCGTAGTGCTGTTTTATGTTTACTAAAAGACTGCTGCTATGCTGTGATATTGTGTTCTTGCATGTTGTTGTTGTGATGTTGTTTCTGTTTTGGTTTTGTTGGGGTCCAGTCCGGTCTGGTCGATCCAGTCAAGTCACTTCGTATTATATATACAGAGCACAGTGTATACAAAGCAACACACACATGCATAGGCTGAGCATTGGTAGGGCTGGTGTTATGTTATGTTATGATGATGATGATGGTGTGTGCTATGGCTAGTGTGTATTAGGTTGTAGTTGCTAAGCTGAGTTAACCCTCCGGCTTTTCCTTTCCTTCTACTTCCAACCATCCCTTTGCAATTCAACGAGAAACTACATAATATACGCATTGGCTAAGGTAACCACGTCGTCATCTTAGGTATATACGATGAGCACACATACCACAATATAGTGTGTGTGCCTTTTGAACTCACCCAATCCTCTAGGTCGTCGTCTCGTCATCATCGTACACAACCAAGGCGCGTAGAACAACTCGAGTGCTAACGGACTTTGTTTACATTCGGGAATACAGAGTTTATTGAGCTATTAAATCCGTATAGCCTCCAACGGATGTGTGTGCTCCTATGCTATGCAATAGAATACGTAGCAGCGGACAGGCCGTGTGGAAATAATTCATCGTCTTTTTAACGTGCATATTTCTATAGTATGGGAATACCAGTAGGTAGTGTGTGTCTGGATAGGTATGCATATAGGATGGAGAATAAGTTTAGATGGAGTATATAGGGAATGTAAACAGTATAGGTATTTTAAATGGATATATATGATCAGTTGCAAAAGTTTTATTGTTTTGTGTTCACTGTGGGGATTTTTCTTGTGGTCTCATCAATTATATGACCTTATATATTACTCCGACATGCGACATGGAAAATCCATGGTTATTTTGTAGCTCTTCTTGTGGTATAATATGTACTTTTACTTCGTTGCATATTATGCACATAAGGATCTATAGGTGGGTATATATAGCCTATATATTTGTATATTTGAATGCACCTACGCAGTTGTAATAGTTATATTGTGTCATTAGAATTCTAGTGCATGCACGGTATTGCTATAGACATGATCTAGTGTGTACTAAGGTATCTGTATGTTTAAGTGGTTCAAAATGTTCACAGTATGATGCAAGTAATCGTAAATTTTGTGTTTCTGTCTTCTTTTCCTTCTGAATTGCCGGAGTATAAGTAGTAAGGTGGTTCCTTTTACTTTCCTGTTGGTAGGAGTTTTAGTCGAGTCAGTTTTCCGGCTTTTGCATGGAGAGCGATTTGTTGCTGGTGGTGTGCGCATTGCATGGGGAATCGGGGATCGGTTAAGTTCTTATCGGTGTGGTAATGCGATGGCAATGTGAGTCACTCACTCTCACTTAAACTCAGCACACCACATGCATGTAATACTTATACAACTACTTGAACAGAGTTAATACGAAGGAGAATTGGGTATAGAATGCTACTAATAAAAGAAAAGCTTCTCGTAAGCGAGCCATGTGTACATGTAATATTTACTATTTGTGTTTTTGTCTTTAGGTTTCAGCCCGGTGGTTGTTGAGTTGCTTCGTTTTATCTGACTATCCTGGCGGCTTGCTACTCTCCATGCAGTAATGCAACTATGCAGTTTTCTCATTGCCAACAGGAGCAATAAAGCAATTTGAAGAAGCAAAGATAAGTTCACGTAATTACAGTCAACAAAGAAATTACTAACAAATCAAGTACTACTTACTTCACTACGAACGTAACCAAGGTTGTGATCGAATTTGACGAAATTGAATTTGGCGAAAGGCCATATTTTCGTTGAATT